>FIZV01020221.1:0-12560 GCA_900050545.1 Trionymus perrisii | reverse complement strand
AGAGAAAAACTGACAAGGTTAGAGCAATGTGTTTCAATATGCCAAGAGCCAAGCTGATTTTTGGACTTATATTGTTACGATTGTTTACCCTTCAATTTATGTTACGTATTTCAGAAGGTGCAATAATAATCGACAAATTAGTATGATGTCAAAGAGGGGTTGATTTTGTATCAATGAATTTTTCGTATCATGAAATAATTATTTTAATGACTCCTTCTCCTACCTTATTTTCTTATCAATTCGACGTATACGATAAATTACAATGATGCTAGTTTTTTATTTTTGTGAAAAAAATTCTCCAAAAAGAGAATAAGGATTGATGAAAGGAGAAAAATATAATGATCTTTTAGGGACGACGATGGCGAAGAAGAGTGCGTCTAACACAGGGGTACCATTTACCTTAATTGTAAAAAAAATAAGGTTTTTAAGAATATTGGCGAGAAACATTGTGAAGATGAATGTTATCACCAGCTATTTAATTCGCGTTACACGGTATGTCGCGATATTAATAGCGCTAAGAGTGTTTTTCGGGCTAGAGAGAAGAAGAAAAGCGCCAGCATAACGTTTAGTGGTTCAGGATGGGAGAAAAAAGTTGAAAAAAATAAAATAAAGGAATGTTTTTCCGTTGCTTTACAATATCGTTGGTTTCTAGTTAAAGATGAAACTATTTCATTATTTAGCTAAGCGGCTGCAGAACAGCTACACATTTTCCTCGTAATTACGCGATTAAAACAGAAAAGGAAGAAACCAGACCCGTTTTTCCCCTTTATCATGTCTCCGTTACTTTTCTCTTTCTACTCTCTTTGTCTTTCTATTCGCAATCTTTCTCTCTCGTGCTGGGTCTCTGTGTTTCGCGCAAGCCGCCACTCCACGTTCAGCGCCGAGTGTTTGGCGTTTCCAAGCTCAAATCCCAATCCTTTAATACATTTCCTCCATCCCGATCTTCATCATCTACTTCACCGCTGTCTGCTTTATTATTCAAGAGGATGTCTGATGAGGTACGTTTTGCAACTACTCTTTTCTAACACCCCGACCGTCCTCCTCCACCTTATCCCGGGCGTACGGTACGCTAACGCTTTACGCGATTTTCACTCCGGCTTCGGTTGTAATTACTCGTAAGAGAGAAAGATAGACGCGCGAGGGGCGAAGGGCGGTACAAGACGCAGACTTGTGTGCTGTGTAGCATACTCGCTCTTTACTCGGCGCACGTAATTAAACCTTTTTATCCATCTCGCTCTGTTTATCGTGTAATTTCGTCATCTGCTCTTCTGGCCTTTTCTCGTACCATATCGCGTTCCTTCATTCCCGTTCCGCGTTCCATTCCGTTCCGTTCGATTTCTATAAAGGTGGTAGCGTTTTTGCTCGGCTTTCTCGCCTTTTTACTTTTGTAATTTGTGTGCTCGCCTCGCCTCGCCTCATCATGCTTCGAAGCCTAGACCAAGAGTTTAATTTTTCGCTTGTTTTTCCACCCTGTATAGTGTTTATTATGTTCGTGTTAGAAGACGAGACACAAGGCGAGGAGTAAAAATGTACCGAGTTGTGAAAAAAATGGCGCAAAAGCCGGTAACACGTTGCGTGAATTTAAACGATCCGTTTCTTTAATTGCCGTTATTAATCGCGCCGGTCGTCTGCGAGTGTGACGTTTATTGCTGTGACGACGATCTAAAATAACAGAAAAAAAAAAAAAAAATAGTAATTTACATTTTATATATAGCGATTAAATTTTCAACTACGGTGGATACGAAATTTACCGATTTTTCGAGCTCGATGGGTTGAATTTTGATAATGGGTATTTTGCCTTGGCCGGACTGCTTTTTAGGTGTGCTGCGGAATTTTCCATCGGAAAGTAATTATTTTTCGATGCTTTTAGCGTCTCTCAGAGATGAATTTAATAGGTTACGAGGATGTTTTTTCGGCGTGATAAAAAATGGAAAGAAAAAATTAATGTTTTTCGAGGATTTGCAGCATCGAACGTCGTAAATATTGAAAATTTACGTTCTAAATGTCTCGAAAATTGGTTTATTTAGATCGAGTTTTCTTGTATAGGTTTTATTTAATGTTTTGAAAAATTTCACCCATTAAAAGAAATTGGAATTTTCGAAATTTATTAATGAAATTTCAAAAATTTTATGAAAATTTACGATTCGGCAATTCTTTTTTTAATTTGGAAACTTCCAACATTTTGATAAAAATTTGAAATTAGGTAGTTTCTAAATTTAATGAATAATCAAAATTTCTCAATGTGCTAAATTTTTAAATTTTTTACAATTTGGTTAAAATTCAAAATTTGATGAAAACTGAAATTTTTGTAATTTTTAAATATCGAATTTTTAAAACGGGAAAAATGATTGTTGTTTGATAAATTTTTACAATTTTCAAAATCGAGGACATTTTGTCCAATTTAGTGAACCTTTGAAACTTGATAAAAAATGAGAATTTTGAAAAATTTTAACAATCAAAATAAATTAGAATTTTGGAATTTTTTCTATTTTAATAAATCTTCAAACTTTCAAAAATTTAGTGAGATTACAATAAAATTTGATCAAAATTTGAAATTTTCAAATTTGTTATAAATGGTCAAAAATTCATGAAAAAATTTCAAGATGGTAAATCTTTAAAGAGGGTGGCTTTGTAAGAAGGGGGAATTGTGGATTTTTGAACTTCCTAATGGAAGTTGGTCCCTTTATGGTGTAAAAATCAGCTGTCAAAAGTGTTTGCCCCTATTTTATCCCAAGCCTCTAAATGTTTCCAGAATTTTGGTTTTCGTTGTAAACTTTTGAATTCCGTAATTCTCAATCGAATTTTTTTTAATTTGCAGAGATTATGGGCTGTCGTATCGCGAGAGTCATATTTGGAAATGTTTTCAGTTTTTTTCAAATGTTTCTTCGTATTAAGAGTTTTTCAGCAAAATCGAGAACTTTTTATTTTTTTTTTCAAATTCACGTCATTTACAACTTTTTAAAATCAAATTCAGCTAAATTTTCAAAAAAAAAATGAGTAAGTTAATTTCTAAAATTCTTCCAATATTTGACAGTGAAGGTTTAAAATTTTATACATATTAAATTTTTGAAAAAAAAATCATTTTAATGAATCTGAAAATTAAAAAAAAAATAGGTACCACATTCTGAATTTTTATAAAATTTTATTACAATACTTACTAAAATTTTCGTTTTTAAAATTTTGAAAATGTCAAAGAATTACCACATTTAAAAAAAGTACTCAAATTATACTGCAAATTGTTATTAAAAATTCCAAAAAATTCCCCCAAAAAAATGAAGGTAATATAACATTTGAAAAATTTGAAATTTTTCAAATTTTCTGTAGAATATGAGTGTTTCTTTAAATGTAGTAATTCTTTTTCATTTTGAAAATTTAGAAAAAAATTAAAAACAAGAATTTTGGTCATTTTTATAAGTAAATTCAAAATGTGGTAATTTTTAAATTTTCAAATAAAATAAAATAAAATAAATGGGTCAATTTGTAAAGTTACGTAGATTTTTAAAATCATGATAAAAATTCTAAATTTGGGAAAATTCTAAAATTTGAAAATTTGTTGGAAATTTCTTAGATCCTAAACTTAATAAATTTTCGAAAGTAGATAAATTTTCTCACTGTACGTATTAAATCTTTAAAATTAATTTGGAAAATTTTTAGTTTTAAATAATTCAAAATTTGATAAATTTTTACAATTTTCAATTGAGTATTTACTTAATTTTAAAATTTTCTAAAAAGTCGAAATGTGGTCATTTTCGAATTTCCATGAATATTTGCTATTGGATCATTTATTCAAAATTCACTTAAATTTTCAAAAGAAACTGAAAAAAAGAAAAAAAAAACGAAGTATTGTGAAAAATTACAATAATTCTGATGAAATTTCGAAATTTGATATTTATCTAAATTTCTTGAAAATTTTAAATTCGATAATTTGTGAATTTTAATAGGTATTTAATTTTCTAAAAATTCAAAATGTGGGCATTTTCACATTTACTCGAATTTTTGCAGTTGGATAATTTTTCAAAAATTCTTCTAAATTAAAAAAAAAAAAAAGTTATAAAAGCTCATAATATTTTTAATTATTTTTGAATTTAGATAAATCTCGTTAAATTTTCAAAATTCGTAAAAATTTTGAATTCGATAATTTTTAAATTTTAATAACTTTTCAACATTGAACCAATTTTACAAATTTTACAAATTTTCGCGATTTAGAAATTCTATGAAATTTAACAAATCTAATAATTACTTTCTTTTTTTTTGAAAAAGTATCTACCGTTGAAGATGTTGCAGAAATCTACCTTTTTGATTTCCACATATTGCTGTACATTCTGTAATTGCAGAGTTTCATTTTGAAAAACCAGTTCGAAATTATTTTTAGATTTGATAAATAGATAATTTCTCCAAAATTTACCCCATAAAAAATTGAATAAAGTATCGAAGATAGCCCCGTATATGGAATGCTCTCTCAATTATGCAAAATCGAAGAAAAATGTGTTGTTTGACTTCTCGGTGGAATGACTTTCATGACGTTTATGTACTCGTGACATGTACCTATGTAATATGGCCTTGGCATAGTAAAAATGTTTGCGCGAAAAAATGACATAATTTTTGTAAACGATAATCCGAGAATTATTTCAGAAGGTATTGAAGAAAACGAGTAGCCACATTTGACGTTTTAAATTGTGTGACGTACTGACGTAACGATGCGACGGCTTGACGCATCTAATGAGACTGGCTTTTAAGTGAAATTGGATATTTTAAGAAAATAGGAAAGTACGTGAGGCGTTTTACGAGCACAGGTTGTTTTGTTAGCAGAACACAACTGGGCATCGGGTACCACCAACCACGACGATGATGTGCTGGTAGAATTTGGAAGAGATTTTCCTTTCGTTGGGTACTGAGTTGAATATTACTTACAGGAGTGTAGTAGTTTGGGTATAGGAGCAGATAAAAATGTATGTTTCGGACCTAGGATATTAGTAAAAAGACGTGAGAAGATAAAATTAGGAAAAAGGTACGGCACGAATGCGAACTGCGAAGGCTGCTCGCAAATGAGTCGGGAACTTTTTAGCATTTGGGAATATTAGAGTAGAGCTCGGAGTAGGTACGGGCAACGGGCTTTACCGGCTGAGGACTAATTTATCGCAAGGTATGGCGGTAATACGTGCGTGGAGTGCACATTATACGGTTTAAGTTCACCGCGTATCGACCTTTAACCTCAATAACGCAACTTGTATTGTTTACCACGCTTCGAATCTCGCTACTATAGCTTTATACTACTATTACACTCTTTGTATCATTCTTTCACCCTTTTTCTCGGTCTGCTCGTATATAGATGTAGTATGTGGCTCTTTTTCCTCAATCTATCGCCGCGTGTATTTCAGATTTTCTCCGCGTGCCAGGGCTGCTCAAAATTTATCGCAATAGGGCTGCCATGCCGATGCCGCATGCTAAAGCTCTGTTCAGGTATATGGTCGAAGTTGTATCGATTTTTTTTTTTCGCTCTTGGAAAGCCATCGTATGTGACTCACCTCATCGTTTCCTTTTTCACCGCATCGATGTTTGTGCGAAAAAAAAGTACCTAGGTACACGGTGGTTGTGTAATTCGAGCAGACAATGTTATAAATTAACCGCCATAATCAGCGAATAGTAAAGTACAACGGGTTGTTTATGGGACGTAACTCGTAATGCAAACGGGTATCCGTATCAAAGAGCCCCGGTATTGATAAGCGAAGGTTTTTCCTTGTCTTCGTCGCGGCCTCGTCGTCGTCTTTTGTTAACGAGGAAAAACGGTGCTCGATTCAATGGGTCTCCGTAACGTGCGTACCTTCAAGGTGCTCGCATTTCAATGGTAGCTCGAAGAGTCGGGTTTTCATTATTATGAAAATTGATAACGTTACCGTGATAAGGATTTTTGTGCCCAAATTATGCCAAAAATTTTTTAGTCGAATTTCCCCTTTTTTTCCAGCGTTGGAAAATTGGAGGTGTTGAGATTGAATGAATAGTTATATGTGGGGGACGTAGGGTGGAAGGGATTTTAATTAAAATTTTGTTTGATTTTTGAATGAATTTTGTGTAGGTTAAGATAATTATGTACCTATTTATTATTTTTTCAAATATTTTATAAAAATTAAGTGATCAACTTTTAAGAATCCCTGATCTTTTTTTAAACCAAGTTGAAGGCCCCTGGCTTGATATTTTCCACTCTTTTTCAAACCAGAAACCATCACAACGCGACAAAAATACCAAAATTAAAAAATAATCCAGATTTGTAACAAATTAGATGCAGGTTTATCGTTATTCGAAATTGGAGTCAGAAATTTTTTCAAAAAAAATTTCCAAATGTTCAGATGATCAAAAAAAATTGTAATGTGTGATAGAACCATATCGAAAGGCTAGAGCAACAATTTCGAACGGATTTCGAGAACAAAAATTTTTTGCCCCGGGTGAGGATCGAACTCACGACCTTAAGATTATGAGACTTACGCGCTGCCTACTGCGCTACCGAGGCACATGCTGACGTAGGGCTAAATTAAAGGTGAAGACATGCAGTTGTACAAAAGCCAGGTCTTCAATCAAGAGATGTGCTATTTTTTCCTCTCGTCTCAAGAAATAAGGGAATTTTGCAAAATTATAAAATTTTTGAAATATGTACGTATCAATGTACCATGCTTTTGCTTGGGGGTTGGTGGCGTCTAAAATTTTCACAAGAGTTGCTTTTTCGATAAAATTATCTATCTAAGGTGATATTTTTCATTTAAAAATTTTCAGACAAAATGCTTCCACCTCCCCTCCCCCCGCTACCCTCTAGGTCTACGTTGAAGTTGATAATATTTGTGTTTTTCTCAAATTTATTCGAGGGTAATATTCTTGTGATGAGTATCGTGTTTTTTGAATTCTAAAATTGTGATGATTGTTTTGGAAATTCAACCAGCGATGGTGGAAGGGGATCGAAAGGATCCTGACCCTTTTCTAATTCCTCTGAAATTTGTAATTTGCATATTGCACAATCTTTGTTGAATATTTTTGCAACGGTTTATCAATATAGAATTTCTTTGATTTTTCTCAAGCTCGGTTTTCTTTTTTCGAAAAAAAAAAATCGAAAAAATGAATGAAAATGTTGGTGTTTTTACGAGCAAAAAAAATGACTGAAAAAAATTCAAATGATTTTTTTCTGGAGAACTTCTCTGTAAAAGATATCATTTTTCATGAAAACTTCTCTTATTAAAAAAAAAAAAAAACACTTTTTTTGCTCTTTTTTAAATCAAATTTTTGGCAAAAAAATGAAAATTTTGAAGAAGCGGAGTAGAAAAATGATTAGTAGAACCACCTTGCAAAAACACTTTCGAGTCGCTCCACATTTTGATCACTTCTTATCACTGTTTCTCTCAAAAATCTAAAAGTCACCTCTCCCCCTATTTTTTGTTTTAAAAATACGATTATTCTTCTACATTTTCTATCTCAGACAAAAAATTTAATTTATTGATTCGCAAAATTAGGTAAACCCAATTTTTCGTTCTACAAAGTCAAAAATTCCATCTAAAATAAAATTGAATAATAAAAAAAAAATACAAATATCTTCTAAAAATTTTTTTAGGAAAAATTTTTGAAAATTTTTTGATTTTTTTTTTTTTTTTTTTTTTTTTAAATCTTATCAAATTTGATTTTTTTTCTACATTTTCCATCTCACACAAAAAATTTAAATTGGTCTAAAAAAACAAGTAAAAACAATTTTCCACTCTACAAAGTCAAAAATCCAATCAAAAATTGATTTATAAAAAAAAGACAAAAATCGTCTAATTTTTTTTTCAAAAATTTTCTGATTTTTTTTTTTAACAAAATACTATTTATTTCAAAACATTGTTTTAAAAAATTTTAAAACTTGATGTCTTCTTATTTTTGAATCACCAAGTTTTTGAGGGTAAATATTTCAAAATTTTCCTGAAAAAGAAGCAATAATTACCTACGTATATCTTTTTTTTCTTTTTTTTTTATATTATAAAAAATTCAAAAAAATTTTGAAATATTTTCTTTAAAAAAAAAAATGTGGAAAATTTTTTAACAGAAAAAAATAAAATAAGAAAAGTTTGAATTTGAAATAAATATTTAAAAAATTGTATGGTAGGATTTTAAAACTTTTTCAAATAAAATTTTAAAATATTTTCTGTCAAAAAAGAAATGATCGATTTTTGGAGCATGGAGTGGGGAGTACAAAAACTTGCAATTTTGTCCAGTATAAGCTCCCTCCCTTGAAAATTTGGCTCACTTTCTGTCACTATTTTTCCTGAAAGGTCACTATTATTAGAGCCTGTAAAAAAATAGAAAACTGAAATATCAGTCCTGGTAAAAAAATTATTGTCAAAAAAAATTTGAAAATATTTTTTCAACTTCTTGAATTTTTCCTACTTGAAAAAAAAATCAACAAATTGCTAGTCCATTAAAATAAATAAATTTTTAAAATGTTATTTGAAAATCTTTCTGACAATTTTTCTGAAAAAATTTTAACTTATGGACTAAAATGCGTGAAAAACTTTTTTAGAAAATAATTGGAAAAATGAAATCCTCTAAAACAATCATCTGATGCTAAGAAAAAAAATAGTCATTCAGAAAAAATTCTTTCAAAAAAAATTATTAAAAAATTTATTCTACCGCAATTTCTTTTAAAAAAGTGCTCTGAAAAAAAAAATTGTCAAAACCATATTTTGAGGAGAGCTCTTTTGAATAAAAGAAGAGTTTTCAGCGTATCTTCGAGATTGCGAATTGGAGGAGTCATTGGACATGAATCTGTGGTATTGGCGACGTTCACCTTACGTACCATTCGTATTCGCAAGTGACTGACAAGCCCATCTCTGAGCGTTGTTGATTAGAAAATTTTTGCTAAGCATTTTCTTTAAAAAAGTCTAACTATTTATTTTCGTACCAAAGTACAGCAATTTCGAATTTGGTGCCAATAAATACTGTTCGTTGATTGGCTATTAATTGTAAACACGATAAATACTCATCGCTCATTGGCTAATAATTGAAAACATGTAAAAAAAAAAGTGAATGCAATAGGGCTTTGCCTAGAGGCAAAAGCCCTAAAAAAAAGAAAATGAAAATACACGTCTTGGTTGAAAAAGTATCTTTAAAAAGAATCGATTTCACTTATACAAAAAATGAAAATTTTTAACGTTTTTTCGCAACATGTAAAATTTCACGACGTTAGCAAGGTTGGAAATAATCTTCGGTGAAAATATGGTCGATGATACTGAAAAAAACTAATCACGTTGGTAAATGAAGTCGAAATTGTCGTTACGAGGTTGATTTATGGCTCGACGAAGCGGTAATCAGGTCTTGCGAATATTTGACAAACCAAACAAATTTTCGGAATATTTTGCCGCGTATTTGAACTGCTACCGGGTACCATTCAAAGTATGCTTTTTTCCCTAGATCGAAAGGAATTTAAAATTACTCGAATGGCGCGTATAAAGTAGCTAAAATATGATTTACATGAAAGGCTAAAAAGCACGCTACATATTTTTCATACGTAGACGTAGGTATGATTTACCTACTATCAATCTGAAACACGAATTTCGCTCGAAGAGTGTTTTTTTTTCAAGTGACGAGGCGAAAAGAGGGAAAAATTTATAATATGCACTCGGTATGAATTATTTTCAATTATAATATGTTGCACCGCACAAGATGTATACACGACGCGACGTAGCCTAACATTAATATCGTTTACATTTAGGTACGGAACCGATAAATCATTTGGCTGGTGTTTTTAACCTGCCAGTGTGCTTTAGCTTGGCAAACGTATCCGTTAGGTTGTTTTATTCGTTTCTTGTTATACGCTCGACAAGGGTTTATGGTAGTATCACGATGACGTCATATCACTTTTGGAATAATTTCCTCTGCCTGCTGAAGAAGCATACTACCTCAACTGGTTAAATTTGTCGCACGGAAGGGGGGTTGGTTCGGTTCGTTAGAGTATGAAACGTGTATTGGAATCGGGAGTGTAGTGTACTCGCTGCAGGTATGCGTAGAGTGCGGACAATTGATGAGATATTTTTACGGTTGTTGCGTGCTAGGCGTACTGTGAAAAGTATGACCATTAGCGAAAGCGGAAAAAGTTGTAAAAATTTTTTCTTTTTGGTAAACCCTGCCTGAGCATTTTAGCTGTGCCATTTTTGAAAAAAGGAAGAGAGAACTCCGACGCGCATTATTTTGATTTATGGCCCATTATTGCGGCCGAATATGAAATCGGATAACTATAAAAACCGTATCACGTCTCTAACGCTCCCTTTAACTTCATTCTTATATATATGTATATGGCGGCGGCGGCATACGAATACGAGTACGAAGCAGCCCGATGCGATGGTATGTTGGTGTGCTCATATGTGCAGAGCGAATATCTCATATATGATACTCTCTGCCATGCTGCTCCGGCATCCACGCCCGTCATCTTCGACCTCAGAGATATTAAACATTTCCGAATGCCGTCCGTCCCATATTGTAAGTATATTGTTGGCTGTATTGAAAAAAACTTTCGGCTTGAAGGGTGATGCGGTGGTATGCGAACTTGTGTGTGATCCGAATATCATATCGGGATGAAACGGCCTGTCCTGGTAACAGATGATGTAAATTACACGTATACAAAGTATCATTTGCATGAGTAAAAGGAGAGGCGCTGGTGCTGCCCATGTTGGCAAAGTCGAGCTCTATAGGGGTTTTATTAAAAAATGAATTACTCGTAATGCGACCGCATTTGATGAGGTGATTTGTAAGGTCTTTTAAAAGAAATGAGCTAAGTGTAATGTGGGCTAGCGTGTAGGCTGCGTGTGATGCATAATAGTATGATTTCTTTATTTTTCAAGAAGTAATACTAAGGTTATGTATATTTTTTTGATCTTTCAAAAATGGATTTTTACGAATTAGAAAAAATTTCTAAGATTTAATTACGTATTTTTCATTTTTTTGAAAATCATTTTTTTTAACATGTTGTGTTACTCAATCATTCTTGTTTTTCAATAGTTGAATATTTTTCACATTTTCCAAATTTTTTTCAGATTTTTTGAAAATTTATTTTTCCACCTTTTCAAAAATATTTTTTTTAATCATATATTTTTAATTTTTTTTAAACTAATTTTTTGTACATTCCTTTATTTTAAATCTTTTCCATTTTCAATTTTTTTTGCAGATTTCTTTTATTTTTAGACTTGATTTTTAAACATTTTCAAAAGTGAATTTTTCTTCATTTTCAGAAATTGTTTTTTTCTATTTATCAAAAATTGAATCATTCGTAAACTAGACAGGTTTTTTATATGCTTATTGATTTTAAAATAATATTTTTCCTTAAAGAATGACTTTCTATTTTTCAAATATTAGGAATTTTTTCGGTTTTTTTTTTTCAATTGTTTCAAGAATGCTGGAAAATACCTGTGTACAGACTTTTTATCACATTTTTTGCTCCATTTTTGATAATTTTTTCAAATTTTCATCATTTTGTTGGTCTTTTATAAACTTTTTTAAAAAATCCACTCTATCAATATTTTTTTTAGAGATTTAAAAACATATTGCTTGAAAAAATTACTCAGTCTAGTTACAAATCATGTCATATCTCGTCAAATGTTTTTTTTCAGCTTTTTGATTTTTTTTTTTAATTTTTGAAAACTTGTAAGCAAAAAAGTGGATTTATTTTTTTCCTTCAAAAACGTGAAAAAATCGCCAATACCTAGAATTTTTTTTATTCTGAAACAATTGGGAATTTTTTATGTCTCAAACAAATTGGAAAGTTTTTCCACTTCAAAAAAAAGATTAATAAATTGTTTTCTCAAAAAAAAAAAAAAAAATGAGAAAAATCTGAATCAATTTTTTCCTTGAAAATTTAAAAAAAAATCAAAAAAATGGAGGCAGAAAGTTGAGAATCAAAAAAACTAATAGATTTTTTTCTCCAAAAAAAGTTGAAAAATTTTCCACTTCAAAGAAATTTGAAAATCCCCCCACCCTTCCAAAAAATAAAACTGTAGTTTCTCCCATAATCGAGTTTTTCTTCGAAAATTGAAAAAAGAAAGAAAAGAAAATGAGACAAAATGTTGAGAATTTTTCTCGAAAAAAACAGATTTTTTCTTTAAAAAAAAAAAGGAAAAAAAAGAAAAATTTTACTACTTTAACGAAATCCATCATTTCTTTCCAAAAAATAAATAAATGAGAGGTTTTGATTTTCTAAAGAAATGAGAGGAATCAGTTTCTTCAAAATTATTTCTCAAGAGCTTTTTTCTCTAAAAAGTTGAAAATTTTTCTACTTCAAAAATATTGCATGTCTTCTTCTTCAAAATATGTAGTATGTAAATAAATAAATAAATGAGATATTTTGATTCTCTAAAAAATTAAACGTAGAGATTTTTTTCTACAAAAATTGAAAAATGTTTACCCTGAAAAAATGTATGATTTTATCACCCCCCCACCCCCCTCCCCCATTAAGAAGGTTGTTTCTCTTAGCAAAACAAAACACAATCTGTTTTTTTTTTTTTTTTTTTTTTTTTTTAATATCAGTTTTTTTCTTAAAAGGGGGGAAAAAAAAAAAA
>FIZV01020213.1:0-17543 GCA_900050545.1 Trionymus perrisii | reverse complement strand
AACGTGTTCGCCAAGCCATGATCAGAAGTCCAACTCGTTCTGCCAGAAAACATGCAGCAAACCAGTGATTTTGAGGATGGAAATGTTGAGCCACAGCTGCCACAAGTCGTTGAACAGCAGAATTTAGACAGTAATGAAAAACAAAAGAGAACCAGACGTAAAAATAAGATAGATAAACGTGAATGGAAGAAAAATGAAAGAGTTATTCTAATAGAAAAAGGAAATGCCTATTTTGGTACTCGTAAAGATGAAACAACAGGTGAATATTAATCAATTTATCATTACAAAAAATTAATTTCAGCTTTGTCCATGTTCATAATTTTTAATAATTTGTGTTATTACATTAAAAGATCTCTATCAATGGGTGTTTTTTGTTTTGTAGGACGTTGGAATTAGAAAGTGCCAAGACCTGCGAAAAAACTGAAAGCGCCCTGTCGTTGTCAACCTAGTGAAAAAAATGGTAATATTCAATGCAGATTGATACCTGAAAATTCGAGAAAAGCTCTTCATGAAGAATTTAAAAAACTATCAAAGTCAGAAAAAAAAGTAAGTTCAATTTACAAGGTTGTATTCAGTTCTTGTGTTATTCTCGATTTGTATTCTAATTTATTCCAAATTGAATAGGTTTATGTATGCTGTCTGGTCGATTTAGAAGGAACTGCTGGCGCGCGTGATCGTAAAGATGACAATGAAAGCAGACGCGAAAACTCATTCAAATACCATCTTAAACTTGGCGAGCAAAGATATCATATTTGTAAAAAAATGTTTTTGAACACCATTACTGTTGGGGAGTGGAGCGTGAGGAATTGGAAGCTTCAGCAGACAGGCGAACGTGGTCCTACGATGAATAATACCAAGGAAATCTCCCCGCCCTCGCCCAAACGACGATCAATTCCAATTACTAAACGTAGATTGGATTGTAGAAATTGGCTCATTAATTTACCCAAGATGGAATCACACTATTGTAGATCTTCAACCTCAAAATTGTATCTTGAGCCCATGTGGGATACTATTGCCGAATTGCATAGATTCTATACTCAAGAAATTGGCGGAGAGCATAATGCAGTTTCGATCAAAGTTTTTCACGAAGAATTTGAGAACTTAAAATTGAAATTATTTCGACCAAAAAAAGACGAATGCGACCAGTGTGTGGCTTATCGTACAGGTATTTTTTTCTCCTTTTTTTTGAAAAAACCTTTCAAAAAATTCTTTCACTACTAAAATTTTTCTGTTCTTTTTTGATAACAGGTAATTTAAAAGAACTGTACCAAGAGCATCGATTACGAGCTGACGAGGCGAGAGCTCAAAAAGAGTTGGACAAAAATGACGGAAGTTATGATAAATTTTTCATGATGGATGTCCAGGCCGTTCTCTTATGTCCAAAAAGTACAGTATCCAGTATGTACTATAAAACGAAACTTACAGTACATAATTATACCGTCTTGAATGTGAGGACCAGTGAAGTCGTTTGCTTTGTATGGCATGAGGGGAATGGAGGACTGACATCCGACGTTTTCGCATCGATGCTTTACAGCTTATTACTTCAGCAAACAAACGATGGAGAAACTGTACTTCCGTACTCTGATGGCTGTGCATACCAAAATCGAAATGCAACTCTGAGCACAGCCCTATCGAACTTGGCGACAGAGAAAAACATACGAATTGTGCACAAGTATCTGGAACCGGGACACACTCAAATGGAGGTGGACTCTGTCCATTCGACCATTGAACAAAATATAAAAAATAGAAAAATCAATTTGCCGGCGGATTATGTTGCTTTGATCGAGGGAGCTAAGGTGAGGAAACCTCTCTACCAAGTTCGTTACCTCAACTTCGACTTTTTCAAAAATTTTAAATCAAATAAGTTCGAAGAGAATGTTCCCACTAAGAAGTTTCTTCTCATAATCATTGGACGTATTTTGATCGAATAGAAGGAAACCGAGCGTAGGATCTCTTATGTATTATTTTCAGATAAGCACATTATCATGACCAGCTTGTCAACTAGCCCACAGAAAATTCTATGTATCAAGCAGCAAACGAGCCGCCAAAATTTCATTGAGTTTTTCTTTTTTAGTTTTTATTCGACAGTGTAGATTTAATATCATTATTGTTATGTAATTTAGATGCCACTCGTATTGAGAAGTCATCTGGGGCGTGAAGCTTATCCAAACGTATTTCACTCCCATTCCCGTTTTTCTGGAAAAGCTGTACACAAGAGCGAAATGTTGTGTGTTCGATTTTATTCTCACTCGGTAAGTTTCACGGCAGTGTTATTTATTCTTAGGATAATTCGACAAAATTATCCTCGGTAATTTTGTTTTGAAATGTATAATTCCTCAGGATTCAATGAATATTCTAATCTTTCGTAACTTTGTTTTAGCAGACGTCAAAAGACAAAGAAGAAGAGGTACCATTTTATATGAAGTACCTTCCAAAATTCATGGCCAGAAAGCGAGGATTTGTAAGTATGAAGTTTTTCATCTTTGAAGTTCTTGATTTTTGAAATAAATGAATTCTATATTTTTACTTACTAATGTCTCAACTAGGCAACACGTTCATATGATGAACTAAATGTCATTGATTTTCACGAGAAATCAAATCTCGATTTTCATGTGAGTGCGTAAAGTTCTTTGTCTTATGCTTAAGGCTTGTTGAAATATTGAGCACTAATTATAAGAATATTGACCGTGTTATAGTATCCTGGATGAAAATAACTCTTTTTCAATCTCATGAAGGGATTACCTATCTTTTCAGCTTGAATTTAAAGTTGCATGATTTGAATGCACACGCTTATTTAATACTATCTTACGTAAAAGCTTGTTTTCACGTTTTCAACTTCACCTGAAGTAAACAAATTAACGTCTTTCATTCATCTTTATCCTACCTAATGTTGTAAATAAAATTCACCGAATCACATTACATGAATCGAGTTTCTGCCGTAATTGTATCTTTACCTAAGATCTTTACTAAACCAACATAAAGATTTAGTCGGCTTGCACAGTAGTTTGTTGCATCTAAAAATCATCGAATGCTGATTTATCGTATTATTATTGTAATTCGTATCGTTAGAGCGTGTAAATTGAAGTAGATTCTAATGAATTACACGTATTTAACATTATCTCACGCTTTTAATAGTAAGCCAACTTATAAATTGCATTCCACATTTTTATTTCATTCCATTCCTGAAATGTGATAGAGTTCTTTCGAGGTTTTAATGATTTTTTTTCTTGTTTTCAGGTGCTGTTAGAGGACTACAAAGAGCTGAATCAAACTATTAGAGAGCTGAGAACGCAGTTGGTTAGTAAGATTCAATTTTTCATTCCTTAAATTTTGTCATAGAAGTGAGCTATTATTATCAGTCGAGGAAGCTTATCTTCTGTTCGTCGAATTTTTCATATTTTCTGTTCGGTGAATAACTGTAGCAACTCGTGTTCAGCATCGCAGATTGTAATCATAATCACATGAATTTGATTTTAACTTCGAGATTGATGAATTCTCATTTCTTTTTTTAATCACACATTTCGAGATAGAATTACCCAGAATGTTGTTCGTTTTGTCCAAAATTTTCGTTTAATATTAGGTTTCTTTTGTCTGAGCTACGAAGATGAAGTATTCAGTTCACAATCGATTAACATAGTGTTGTGAGGGAAAAATTTGAGTTTCAGTGGTTTTTGATAAATACTCGACCTTACATCAGATTTAATTTCGATACGGTTGAATTTCCCATTTTTTCCCATATTTTCAGACTGGATTATCAAAAATGTTGAGTATTTTTTATGGAATTCGAAGAGTAACAAAGATATTTGTAGCCAAGTAGCGAACGAATTTGATTCCTATGTTCAGAAATAGATTTACAAACATGAGTTTCGATAGAAGACTAGATTCGTTTTTTCTCGAGTACAAATCGTGTTCGAACTTCGTCTATGATCGAATATTTTCATCAAATTCAATATCAGCATGAGCTAATTCGCGAGTATCTTGATCATTTTTTTCAGTCAGAGTTCGTTCGATGATAAATGTTTAGAATATAAATACTCAACATTCGTTTAATTGTAATCGTACGAACTTGAATTTAATTTTGAGACAGGAATATCGGAAATAATGAGTTGATCTACCGAAAAACGTCGGGTTGCTGTGTACAATTTTGTACGTTTCTGATTGAATTTAATAAATCTTGTCAAAATCAAAGTCAACCTAAGAGTAATAATATGAAAGATGATCTATGACGTAGCAGAAGTCTACTTCTGGTTCGTCATCGAGTAATAGAGCTCGAAAATTGCTGACTAATGGAAGATTCACGATCGATTATACGAGGTGTTTTTTCACAGACATTCATGTCCGCGTGATTATTTTCCCTTCTCAAAACGAGTATATTCGTTGGGTAGAATTCTAGATAAGAGAATATTGATACGTGAAAAGTAGATTAGTTTCATGGATTCCCGAACGCAGATCATTTATTTAAACAACTCAGTTTCAATGTATATGAAAAAATAAATTGTAATTTTTTTACAGAAAAATGAACGAGCTGAGAATTTGAAAAACATCATTATGCCTTTGTTGAGAACCGAGTTCGAGGAGTTCGAACAGCTTTATTTACCCGCCATTCAACTCTCTAAACAGGACATGATCCAAAATTTTAAAAAAAGTAATGCATCCTTTTCAATTCCAAGTTCAATCGCGAAAGTAGAGGAGCTATCTTTACACTATGTTTCCATGTTGTACATTTTGAAGAATTCTACTGATACGCGCGTCCTCGCATTTAAAAATTATTTAAATAAAAAAGGTATAGATGACGATATTATAGCTCGCGTTTCCGGAATATTCTATAAGAAATCTTCAGCTGCTACTCATAATATTCTAACAGATTTAAGTATCAAAGATGTTGAAATAGGATTAAGAAAAAATGGTATAAACGACGACGTTAAACTTTCTGTTGTTAAAACCTTGTTTGCCATACAAAGAGATAAGATCAATGAATTGAACTAATAGGATTGTTTATTGTCATCCATGCAAATGTGTTAGATTAACTACCTAGAATGTTAGCTGATTGCATGTTCCTGAAGTTTTGTACTTTTTTGGTTTTTCTCGTATTAAAAATGAAAAAAAGTCTTGATTGTTTTTATGTTTTTCAAGGTACCTCGTTTCAGCATTTTCCACACATGTTTCAAGGTGTATGGTTGTACACAAAGTCTTATAACCATAGGACCTGAAATTTCACAGTGAAATGAGAGTTAAATTGTCTTCCGGTTATATCACTAATTGTAGGAGGTATAGTGATGTTAGGTATAGTGATGTTAATTTTCGCGAAAAATCTTTTTTGGAGAATATTCTCTGAGAATATTCCCGCATATTCTTGCATTTTCACATATCATGTCCCCCTTCATGTTTTCAGTATATTGCACAGGTGCATAATCTCATATGGTCGATGATTTCAAAAAATAAATAAAAATAAAAATGCTAGATATTTTTAAGAAGTGAAGTGTTTTATCATGTTTGAGCATTGTTTTGATTTTTAATTGCCAATAAAGCATAGAAATTGTGTGTTCTCAATTAGACATAAGATTTTTCCAATTTGGGGGTTATTGGGAACACCTTTTTTTTTTGTTCAAAATCATGTTAGATATGCGTTAGATGTTGTTTTCATTCATTTTTATCATCATTTGGAAGATGTCTGATAAGATTTCTTCAACTTTTTCCAAAAAACTGTTGTTTAGTTTCAAATTTATTCATGCTCATGCAGATAGCTGTAGTATGTTCTACAAAAATCTCATTAAAAAAGTAGTTAAAGGAAATTTAAGATTTTTTTCAACTCTAGAGTGTTTATTAAATTAAAAAAAGTGTTCTCAATTACCTGTGAATTCATGGGTAATTGAGAACAGCGCTATCTGAATGGCGAACACTAAAAAAACCATCTTAGGTATGAGATAAACAGATAATCAAACAAATGAAAAATCAATTTGAAAGTAATTTGTGCAAAAAAACTCTACTCCAACTTTTTGGGAAGTTTACTAGTTAGTAGTAGAATCCACTTCAAAATACGAGTATTTTGATATGCCACATGCCATGGTAACAGTAAGAAATCAAACGCAGAATTGAGAAAGAATATTCTCAAGTGGGGAGAATATTCTAGAATATTCTCAAATATGCGGGAATATTCTTTCTGAGAATATTCTCTTTAACATCACTAAGGAGGTATGATTGTCCCACTTGGAAAATTTCCAGGGTGTAGCTTTATATACCCTATTAACTCTTGTAATTTTTGTATATTTATTCTTACTTTCTATTTTGTATTCCAGGAGTCGGCTTGTCGACGTCTGAAAATAATGATAGTTGATTATTATATCCAGATCCTCTCACTAATTGCACGGTGCCCTAGGATTTTAATGAATTATAGAGAGTTGAACACGTGTGCGGAAATTCCGCGCGCGTGAAAAAGATTATTTCATTTTCAATAAATCAGAATTTTATAGCTGCGAGAATTGTAAGCTCAACGTAGAGTCGTAGAACGTAGTACATTAGAGTACAGCTGTACAAAAGTGGTCCGATCGGACCGTTTTCTTGTCACTCACATCGACGTTTGAAATTTTCAAATGAATGTGCTCAATTGTTGAATTTATTTGTTGTTGTGTTCAAGAGGTTGATGGAAGGTATTAAATATTTCACTCAAAAAAATTGAAAAAATAGTACGAAGAGACTGTTCTCCTAGTCCTAGTTAATAATAGATAACATTGCAAAGCAATGAAAAGCTGAGGAAATCCAGAACTGCGCTAGAAATTTGAGGTGTTACTATGGTTTCAAAAAATGGTGAATTTTGACTAAAAATGAGAAATTTTGACTTAAAAATGAGAAATCTGAGGGTGTGTTGGAAATTTAGGTTTTAAGAAAAATGGTAAAATATGACCTAAAATTTGAAAAAATTAGGAGTGTGTCAGGATTTTCTTCGGCTGTTCTACCGATGTGTCAGAGGAAATCATCGGTTGTATTACTGTGAAAAAGTGTGAAATCTTCGGCTTTTTTACCAGTGCGTTAGAGTGCGCCAGAAGGTACATTTTGTTATCTACTCTTACAGTTAGATGAATAAAGAAGTTTGCCAAAGTGATACATCTCCGGTGGAATTAGCGATTGCAAACATTTGTTTCATACTGCAAAATTAAACGCAATGTTAAATAAAATTGCCGAGACATTTATACCGATATCGTGATAAATTTACCCCTTGACTTTGAAAGCAGCGGATATTATTTCATCGCTAGGTTTAAGGGTTTTGACTAGAGCATTTCTACGATAATTGTAAAATTGTATTTCTCCATTCATCGAGCAATTTTTAAATACTTCTTCTTGTAGGTGATTCCATTCCAGATTTGAAGAAATGTATTCGGTTGAAATTACGTTTATTGGAGTTTTCTGTAAAAACATATACGTTGTAAAAAAAAAGGACGAGAATCAAAAGAAGTCATAAAAAGTGTTCGTACTTCATTTAAATGATAAACTCTTATTTGCTGATCGATTGAAGCGGTTATAAAGATGTATTCGTCAAATAAAGAAAAACGTATGCAAGTAATAAGAGTCGAGGAACAATCGTACTCGCTAATGACGGGATTTACGAATTCATTTTCTGAAAAATTTTAATTTGGTAATTTTTATTAAGAGAAGATTTTATCTATTATGACATTACCTATCAATGAAGAGGAAGTAACCGCAGTGGAACAACGTAAGAGTAACCTTCTTTCTAATGCAACAATAAAATTTTGACTGTTGAGTGAAGAGAATTCAAAACAGTTTATAGCTCGTTCATTGGTATCTTCGATTGATTTAAAAGTGAATCTAAAATGAACGTCGAATAAAATAGGTATTAAGAAAACTTTCAAAAACCAGTAGATTTGAAAAATATATTCCAAAAGCATTCTACTTTTTCAAAAGTTTCCAATTTTCTGCAAAAGTAACCGGTGCTCGTAAACTTAAAATTCCATCTGTGCCAGATATTGCGAGGCACGTTTGAGAATTTATTGTAACCCACGAAACTTGAGTGATTTTCTCGTTATTATGACAAATCACAGATGGAGAATTATTTTCTTGTTTTTCTGATAAATTATAATAATAGACTTTTCCTGTAAAATGATTTTTCCTTATGAAATAAGTTCAATTAAAAATCGAGTGAAATTAAGAAAAATGATAAGTTACCTTCTTCTGTAGCAAGGACGAGCAGAGAATTTAAACTAGGATGAAATTTCAAATCCATTATACAAGTATTCAATTCAATACACTCTTGAGCTTCGTTTTTGAATTCTTCGTTTCTAAATTATTCGCACGAGTCAATTTTCCAGACCACTTATTATAGAATTTAACGATAGACGCTTACTTATCACAACTGTAAATCAAAACATACGAAGTATGTTTGCACCAGTCTTCGTGTTTCATATGAGCAATACTCAATGCTATTTTATTTCCATAACAACTCCAAGATATGTGTTTCACCTTTCCCTGAAAATAGAATTCGATCAAGTGTTTGCCTACTTTTATATTTCAAGAAACACTTCTTTACCTCTTCCACAGTTTTATGCTTAATCAAGGAAGTAATTTTTTTAGTTGGAATGTCGTCTTCGTTTTTGGAAATGGCGTGTTTGTATTCTGAACCGAAGTGTTTGTTCTTTTTTCGTAATTCTTCTTCGACCTTAGGAGCAAACCTTCTCATGAAATCTAACAGAGCATTGTCATCGACAGTTGTGGTACTTTGAGCGACTGGTTCTGTTGTCTGTACCTTTGACAGAATTAATATTTGAAATTACGTCGGTGAATTTTCAGCTGAGATTATGGATTGAAAGGAAATTATATCAAGTGGTCTTTACTTCGATACTACGAGTAGTGACTGCTTGAGTGTCTTTATCGGAAGAGGAAATTTCTATTGTCGAGATCCCTATTTCATTAGTTTCTCTGAAAAAATATTGCATCGTTTTAAAAATAGCTAGAATTAGATGTTAATGAAGCAATACGATTTTAATTTTCAAAAATCAATTTCCATTACTTGCTGTCCACACAAGTTCTCGAAAAGTTGACTGGCTCAGGTTCATGGTCACTAAATGATTTTTTCATGATGAAAATATTCAATTCTGGAGCATTAATCAATTAAATAAATTTATTAAATTGAGAAGTAAAAAAATCTTTCGCCATTCGGCAGTTTCAAACCAAAAACCAAGGATTCAAAATGTAAACAAACACTGAGTCACTGATAAAGAGATAATTGATTACGTTTTGTGTTATTTCGAGATTCGAGCGAGTTTTGTTTGAATTTTTAGGAATCTACTTTTCAATTTTTATGCGTGATTAATTTGTTTTTACTTCGTAATTCAACTAATTTAGCTTCGGTAAGAAATATTCTATTCGTTTTCATTTCTAGACTCACATAACTCACAATTCACATGATAATATTTTCTTTCCAGTTTCATGATCAAAATTGATGACCGTTGGTGAATTACTTTCTAAATGAAAGACAACGAAACAAAACTTCCGTCTCCCAATTTGGAGAATGCTTCTTCGAAGAGAAAAAAACGTCAACGAACATCCACAGTATCTGAAACAGAAGAGAAAGATACGAGATTGCAATATGACAGAGGTATGAATTGCAAGAATTGATTCACCCTATTATAATCAAAATTTTGTCACCCACAGAAAAATCAAATCATCGATGATTTTCAGATTATGCCGAAGGTTTTATTAAATTGCTATCAGAAAGATTGGACGAGACAGCTTATATTGAAGTCCTCACAGTTCTACAGAATTTCGAAGCAAATACTCTAACTGTCGAAGAATTTCAAAACAAAATGGATTCATTGTTAAAAAATCACGATGATCTAAAATGGGAATTTCTCGCTTTTTTGCAACCTAGTCAAACCTTGGAAAGTGGAAAATTAATGGAATATTTGAAAATTTGTGATATGAAGGAATTCGTTCTAAAATTAATGGTAATATTCACTTTTTGTAACCATCTTTATTCGTTTTTTAAATTTGAACTAAGTTATTGATTAATTTTTATAGTTGCATTTCAAAAAACAACCTCATATTTTCAAAAAAATTATCGATAAATTATACGATTTGGATGAAAATGAGAATCTTCAATTTCAAACAATTGAAGAAAATATAGCACCTTTATTATCGAAAAACTCAGATTTGATGAAACTTTTTCAAACTCTCCTGTCTGAAAAACTCTTGGACAAGTAAGCAATAAATTATGAAACAGGTAGTTTAACTTCTGAAGATATTGAATTTCTAAACACCTTTTTTCAGGTATTTTATTGGAGATGATGTTTGGGAAGAATTTAATGTAGATAACGAAATCATGGATGAAGAAATTTTTGACGCGTCTCATTTAAATGACATGCCTTCCGAATCAATAGAGATGAAAAATAGATGTCTTTATGGATGTAATGATAGAAATAATAATTCAACTTGTATAATTTGTAACGTGAAAGTAAGTACATAAAATTGATTTTTGTGGTCCATAATCAAAGTTATGTGACTTGTCAGTAAAAAGTAGCCCTTACCAACAAAAATATCTTCTTAAAATTTCGTATACGCAATATTTTATAGTACATTAACGGACGAATGTACGTAGCGAATGGAAAAGTCCTGAAACCAGCAAATATAATTTTCAACCCATCCGAAGAAAAAGAACAAACCGTAAGATTATGTGGTAAAAACGATTTCGATGTTTCTTTAACTTCGAGACCACCAAAAGTTCATAAAAGGGCGGATGTTGGTAATAAAGAACTACACGAAGGAGGTCTTTCGCCTTTCATACTTGGAACAGGTATTTCTTCAATGTACAGCTTGTTGAGCCTATCAACATAATATTTAATATCATTCTAATTTTTATTCGTAGAATCTGAAGACGAAATTGGATATGCAGAAATGCAACCACAAATTAAGAAAAGTAAAAATACTCGTGGACTGAAAATTCGTTTCAAAAGTAAGAAGAAACTTTCTGCCAATCTTTCTTCTAATGACCAACCTCAAACTGATGACACAGCTCCGAGTAATGACGATGCTAGTTGTGATGATACCAGTAAAGAAGATAACGATTATAATAGCTGTGATGAATCTTCCTCGAAAGGCCTACATACGGATCAAAATTTAGGCTTACCTGCTAAGGAAATAATTACTTTGGAAGATATGGAATTTAATATTTCGACTTATGCTGTACTGACAAATAGGAATAATCCTGTAGAAAATCGCCGTAGTACTGATGCACAAAAACCTAAAAACCAAAAAACCAATTTAATTTAAAATTTTTAATCCATGTTGACGTTATAACTTATAATTGTAATCTTATTTACTTATTTTACTTCAGTACGCGTATGTATTGTATTATGTTAAATTTTAATACTCTAGTTTATTGATTTTTGAATAAAAACGTTGAAGAAATGAGGTAATTTTTCTGGATAATTAACTTCAAATATTTAAATAACTTCACTGGTAGTTTAATTTAATGTTCTTTAACTTGAAATTTTTTTTTTTTTTTTCTAAATCGAACTTCGAAGATGATTAATTCAAATCTATACTATTAAATAAAGTTAATAATTTTATTTTTAAAGAAAATGAAAATTGAAAAGCCCGCGGTTTGATCACGTGTGCAATACGTGTGCACCTCACGTGATCAACTTTTTTTCAATTCTGTGTGAAAAGTTGCATAACCAATCCAAAAAATTTCCATTTTCCCGCGTTTACGTTATCAAATCAAAATCAACAGAAATCAACCAAAGAAATGGGAATTTTTTTCTTGTCAAGTTTTGCATTACATTTTTCATTCCCAATTCATGCGAAGATATGAAATAATTTTCGTTCGATTTGTAGTTTAAATGTTCAACCGATGATGTTTGTTTAAAAGGTTTAATATTTCACTTTCAAAAATGGTGACGTTTCAAGAAATTCTTCGGTCTTGGCACAAGCTAATTTCAAAAGGCGAAATCGAAACCGCTTACGAACAACTAAAGGTAATGGGTTTTCTGCGTTATTCCGTTACAATTCGTGAAATACTTAGTTAAATAAAATTAATTTCAGTTGGAAATCGCTGAGAAGAAATGGACCATCGAACAAGAAAATCAAATGGCAAATTATTGCTTGATATCTACAAATATGAAAGCTTACGAATTATTAAAAAACGATGACAAAGATCCGGTATTCGTTCCACAGATATTTACAATGACGAATTTCTGTTGCTGTCTTATTGAAAAAACATGGAAATGTACGGCTAAAGAATTTCTCGGTTCTGTACAAGTCGTTTGTCGGTATTTTCTCACCTTGGTAAGTTTTTTGAAAAATGGCCGTTCGCATTTTTGTAATGGAATTCTTTTATTCTAATATCTCATGGTTGTATTTCAGGGTAGTATTTACGAAGCTCTGGTAATTGGTCAATATGGTATGGAATTTGTAGACAATTTTAACGGTGGTGAATTATCCGAAGACGAGAACACAATACTCAGAGGAATCCTGTTACTTTATCTGCATCATTCGAATAAAATATCTACAGATGATTCAGAAACCATACTCGACGTATGGAAATTCATCCTCTCGCCTCTAGGATTGAAAACCAAAAGCTCAAACGTCCCATCAATTTTGACGTCTTTCGGAATATTCTGCAACAAACAAAATTCAGTCGAAGCTATCGAATGTAGTCTTCGTGTATTGCCGTACCTGAGCAGAATGTCTTTCAGAAATCTTACTGATAAAGATATAGACACCTATCTGAGTATATGTGAAGTTATAATCCGATATTCGAAAGCTGATCAGTTGAAAAGTAACATTGAAAGCGTTCTTTGCTCCATCGAAGACATCAAATCATTGTGCAGCTCTGATCAACTTCTAGTCATTGAATTTTCCTGCCATATTCTACGTTTTTCCGTATGCTTTTGTGATTTTTCATCTTGTTCGATCCTCGTCGATAAATGTAACGAAGGATTAAAATCAATTCAATCACTGGTCTCGATTTTACGTAATCGTGCAATAAATTTTGCTCGTGTCATACTAATCCAAGCCCAGAATTGCTGGATCGATAAAGAGAATTTCTTTTATAGAAAATGCCTTTCAAATTTGTTGGCATTTTTTATCAAGTTAGCTAAAATAGTAAAGTCTATAGAAATTAATCAAGATACAAATACGAGCGAAAAAAAGTATTTCACTATTGCGAGTTTGGCTCTAATAATCACTCATCGAGTTCAAGATTTGAACACCGCGGAATTGAGCAAGATTTATCCTTATGTGAAACAATGTCTCAGTATTTTATTGGAAGTTTACCAAGATAATTGCAAAATGGATAACGCGCAGACGATTAATTTGTACAATAATATCGGTAATCATTTTAATATTTCGGTATATTATTAATTTTGTATTTCTAATTTATCATATTGTTGTTTTTAGGTGCTCATTCTTTTAACTTGTGCTGTTTTTATATGAAAGCTAAACTTTATTCTGAATGTGAAGAGTTGTCTTTAATGGCTAGTCAAAAAATTGCTTTTCTTTCAAACGATTTTATTCAGAGTTCTTCTCTAGAGGTATTTTTAGCGTTTTGTAAAATTCGTTATATTTTTCTCGAGATAATCGCCTTTTTTGTTTCAGCTTTACATCGAAAAATTGGCCATATGTTTATATCAGTCGTGTAAATATGAAAACGCGTTAAAAACGATGTGTATTTGGGCAGCAAAATTACCACATTCTCGAAATACGTTCTTGGATCGCTTTGGTTCTTTCAAAGCTAAACTTTTCCTCGAGAATCAAGACCGTAATATCGAATATTTGGTAACTGGAAGATTTTTTTTTTATTATTTCACTATTTTATTTGTCATGCAACAAGCGTATGATTTTTTCAGAATAAAACTTGCTGGGATTTGATAAAAGATGATCAACAAAAAAATCCGTCATTTTGGGAGAAAATCAATTTCAACGATCGTGATATTATGGTTTTTCTAAAACTAGAGCTGAAGCAATGCCTAACTCATCAGTAAGTGAATTAAAAATATTATTTCAGAAAAATCTCAATATTTCTATATTTGAGGCTCCAATTGAAAAAATTTTCCAATAAAATTTTTTCAAAAAGTACCTTCTAGAATACGAATCAATCATAAAATCATTTTTATCAGTTTGATCACAAGGAACTTCCATTTGTAACCGTAAGCGTAGTTACTGTCTTCCACTCACTATTACTTATCTTATATTTTCAATTTCAGAATTCATTCGGCTGTTTTAATCGAGAAAATAATTCAGCAGGGTATGCAGCGAAACGATAAAATTATAATAGAACTCTGTATTTTGAGCGGTTTGATTTTCACTCAATCCAGTGACTTCCTAAGTAATGCTATGAATTTACTACCTCACATAGAGAATTTCATTGAGGAATTGAATAAAAAAATGGTAAATTGTTTAATATTTCGTTAATTCGTAATTTAGCAGAAATTAAATATAATTTTTTTTTTTGCAGGAGAAATCAATTCATAAAGAAACCCTGATTCAGTATTCCAGTATTTTGGGAACTTTACAATACGTAAAATTTCGTATCAAGCTGTTGAATGCAAGATGTGAAAATGAAGTAGGTACTTATTTGTTTAGACGAGTTTTGTAATCTTTTTTTAAATAATTTTTTCCCCCTGTTTATTAGGAAGAGGTTATCTTAGTTAAATCGATTAATAAACCAGTGCTGTCGGAACCTGGAATGGAGAGAGAAACGAGAGATGATTCAGACGTAATTCATAAAAACCTCACCTACAAGTCTCAACAAGAATTCATCTGTTTCCTCGATACCGCCATCGATTGCTGGTCTCGAGCCACAACTGAAGCTTCGGATAAAATGGTTCGAGAACATAGTAACATTTTAAATTAGCTCTCTTACGAATTCGTCTTGGTTCTAACCTCGAGTTCGAGTGTCCAATTTCATTCATCAAGAAAAACCTTGATGAATGGGTAAGAAATGATCTATTATTTAGAAAAAAATAGCATTTCATATTCGATAAATTTTTTCAGGATCTCAGACTGCTTGAAAAGTGCACAAAAATGTGTACCGAATTGGATATTCAAACATTAATTCATGAAACAGCTTTAATGTATCGTTTGTACTGCGCCGAGTCGAAAGAAATTCGAGCCTGGAGATTGTTGTACTCTTTGGCTGTGATCCGCGAAGATGACGAGATGATCGTCCACGGTTAGCTATTGAGTTTATTTAATCGACCACGTTTTTTGGATTAGAAATTAATTGATAATTTTTCAATAGCTTTTTCAAATCTGATATCTTTAAATGCTGAAATGGATCCCGAATGCGAGACCAAAGTTCAAGAAAAATTAACCAACGTGGAGAAAATAACGCAAATACGTTATCGATTAGAAACAATTCGCAAATTGTTTATTAATGGACGCGTACGTTGAATTATTTATTTACTTTTTTTCTATTCCACGATTTAATCCTTTATTTATTTAATTTTACAGGGTATCGAAGGAGTTACGATTTTATCGCAAATATCCCAAGACGATGTGGAAATTAACGTCGTACTGGAAGCCAAATATCATTTCCTTATAAGCCAGTACACTTTGGCAGGATTCTACAAGGTCTCTGATTATCCCATGTCGACAGCTATTCGAGCATTTTATTTGCTAATACCGTGCATTAAAAGGAGCTCTTGGAGTAAGCGATGCAATATGACTTAATTCATCTCGTGTCTATAATTTCTAGTTCATCCTTCAAATTGTTTTCTCTTTTAAAGAAAATCTCTGGGAAGCGTGCGAAATACAAAGTCTTTTATTAGATGTGACTTTATTCATCCTCCATTTCCATGTGGCTGCATTTCAAACGAATTTTATTAAAAGCTACCTCGATAAAGCTGTTTACTTGATTAAGAAATTAGGTCTTCCATTAAGGTACTAACGTTTATTATTGAGTAGATAATTTTTTAAATCGTAAATTCAACGATGTAATTTAATTGTTGCAGAATTTGCCAAGTTCTAACGACTTTATGCACAGTAGGAGTTATCACTTGTAAAACAGAAGACATTTACGTAAAATTAGACGCGCTAAGAAGTGTTCTCAAGTTTAATGACGGCGTCAAAGAAGAAATTCACGATAAGGAACCCCCTGCGCCTGTAAAGACTGCGACGATACTTTCTCCGCATTTCAGCTCGAACTCGGATGTCCGTTTTGTTTCGAATTTGGAAAATAATTACGCGTCTCCGATTCTGGATAACGGGTTGAAATACGACATGCCCGAATTCGTCGGTCATAAATTACAATGCAAGTGCGTTGTTTGCGACGATGTGCTGTATCAGCAGATTTCATGCGAGGTTATGTCCTTATTCGGGTGTTACTTCTGGTTGCTGGAGAGTAACCATCATGGTCAAGCGTTGCGTCATTTTAAAGGTATTTTTTAGTGAATTATCCGTGCAAGGGCCGGCAACTTGGAATTTTACAGGGTGTAGCTTGATTTTTCCATAAAAGCTGGCAAGATCAAAATTTTTATTTCTTAAAATCGCTCAATTTCCTAAAATTATTCAGTTCACAAAAATTATTGGTTCTTCAAATATCATCATTTTTAAAAAATTTAAAAAAATTGTAATTTTCTCAAAAACTGACAAGTTTTTAAAAATTGTTAAATTTCTAAAAAATTCATTTTCTCAAAAACTGAAATTTTTCACAAAATATCAAATTTCTCAAAATTGCTGAATTTTCTAAAATTTTATGATTTACAAAAATTACAGAATTTTTAAAAATCATTAATCATTATATTTTTTTAAATTTCCATATTCTCAAAAACACACAAATTTTCAAAAATTATTGAATTTTTAAAATCTTGAAATTTCTAAAAATTCCAGTTTCTTAAAAAATTGAAAATTTTCAAAAATTATTAAATTTTTAGAAATTACCAAATTTTTAAAAATTGCTGAATTTTTAAAGATTGTTAAATTCTTCAAAATTGGACATTTTTTTGAAGTTTTTCAATTCATAAAAATTACCGATTTTAAAAAACTACAGAATTTTCGAAAATCATCATTTTTTTTAAATTGTCATTTTATTAAAAATTATCTATGTAATTTTTAAAAATTGCAAAATGCATTAAAATTTCTGAATTTTTAAAAATTTTTGAATTTCTTGAAATTGCCTGTTTCTTAAAACTTGAAAATTTTCAAAAAATATTGAATTTTTAAAGATTGTAAAATTATCAAAAAATTATCAAATTTTTCAAAATGGCTGAATTTTTAAAAGTTTTTTAACTCATTAAAATTACTGATTTTACCAAAAGTGCGGAATTTTCAAAAATCATTAATCATTATTTCTTTAAATTGTGATATTTTCAATAACTGACAAATTTTCGAAAATTATTGAATTTTTAAAAAATTGTCAGTTTCTTAAAAACTGGAAATTTTCAAAAATATTTAAAATTTTAAAAATTTCAAAATTTTTCAAAATTTTTGTATTTTTAAAAATCGTTAATTTTTAATGATCCAATAATTTTACGAAATTGTAGATGTGCATATAAACTGCTATTTTTAGTAGGCATATTTAAAAAAATCACCCC
>FIZV01020193.1:0-11069 GCA_900050545.1 Trionymus perrisii | reverse complement strand
TTTATAACCACTTCATAAAAATCTCATTTCTTTGAAAATTTGAAGGGAAGTCGGACTTCAATGACTTCCCTATCAAATACGCCACTGCCCCTCATTTTTCGATTAAAAATAACTTATATAATAAATTTTTCTATCAAACCTTTGATTTTCAAAAGTTTTTCATAAAAATCTAGACAATTGTTTTTTTTTTTTTTTTTAGTCAAAACGGTTTTAAAATTTTTTTATTTCATAAAATTGATTTTTCCCCCATTGAAATTCGTAAATATGTTGAAGTTTTTATCGAAAATTCTTGAAATTATTTGAAAACTTTTCCTCAAAAATAACTTGAATATTTTTCATATTTTGATCATTTTCCCATCAATTTCTACCAAATCTATTCCCGACGAAAAAAAAAATTATAATTTTAAATAGAAGAAGAAAAAAAAACAAATAAGAAACTAGGAAACATACCATAGAAGACTGATTTATAAACCACGAAAAGAAAAAAATCACGGAAGATAAGGGGAGGGGGGTATTGGCAAATTCAAAAAATTCCACAATTTAAGAAAAATATCGAAAATATGAAAAAATTGGCATTATGATGAAAAAATCAAAATTTCATTAAAAATTAAAAATAAATTACAGCATTTAAAAAAAAAATCCAATCCATCTAAAAAACGACGAAACTTTTCATTTCTTTTTTTTTTGTAATAATTTTTTCCAACCGAAATAGCAAATACCCCCTTCCTAACGCCTTCCTCATAAAACTCATCATTTATTTAAGAAAAAAAAGTATGAAACGTCTGAAAGTCAGGTATAGGCAGTACGTTATGTACCACACGATCCGTCGAATCGAACTTATCGAAATCCCCTCTCTGCCCTCGTATCACCTTCAGCCCTTCTTACAGTGTGAGAAAACCGTCTATTAAAACATTCGAGGATAAATTCGGATTGTGAAATTTGTACTCGTTTCACGAATAATGATCGAAATGAGTCGAGTACAATACGTACAGCTACGTATTAGTGTATTCATATAATATGTACGTTTGTGTTTGTATAATATAGTTTAAATTATAGTATAGGTATACGCCGAAATGAAACGAGGCGATGGTGTGAAATTAAACGACTCGGTTATCGCTTCGGCTCGCCTCGATAAGAGAGGCTAAGTTGTCAGGGGTGAAAGTTCACCTCGACTGGCTGTATGAAATCACTACGAATACGAAACGTCGTAATTTACCAACTTTATCGCCAGCTAAGTTAAAATAAAATAAACGAATCCTTATTTTTATCTCTAATATTTGTATAGGTGTACCTTGAGCTACCCTATACGATTATTACGTAGATATCTCATAACGAGTTAGAAAATTCGTCTCGAAACTTTTTCCAAAGTGATTACACGGTACGAGTATCTTGGTACCGATGCCAACCTCCTCCCCTTCCCATCCCACGGATCTGGAGATCGACTGACTCGTAAAAAAAAATCACACCGTCCGATCTGGTCACATTTCCCATTCATTCGCAATTCATCGACGTGATCTCATAAAAAATACCTGAAATAAAAATTCGAAATCCTCTCAAAAATGATGGAACTCATCGCATCGGTCCAAACACGTCGACGAGTCGATTCCCACGCACCGCAGGACCACACGTCATCCTGAAACGAGTCCAGGCTCGGGCCACACCCCCCCCCCCCCCCCCTCAAATCGTGTAGCGTTGGCTTATGACGATGGCGCAACGCGCAAATCGCGAACCAAACAAAGAGACCTGTCTCCGTGTTCGCCAGTGTTGCCGATTGTCAGATATTTCACCCTTTTACAAGATTCTCTCAAGATCTCAAGATATTGCAAGATTTTTCAAGTTTTCCAAAGATTTACTTGATTTTTCCCAAGACTTTTCGATTTTTCTCAAAAACGCAAAAAAAAAAGTATTAAAAAGCCCTATAAACGATCGCATCGTATAAAATTGCATTCATTTTTACGCGTGTTAGTCGCCGTTCAACTTCGAAATTTTTTTAATTGTCTAGTAAAAAGAAGTCATTATAATTATTTTCTTATACCAAAATAAAATAATTAACACGATGAGTAAGTACAAAATAATTCCATTTTTTTATTTGGGATAAAATTCCCTTCAAAATGATACCCATATTGGGTGTATAATTCAAGAAAAAAAATCCCAAGATTTCCCAAGATTTTTTAACTTGGAATCTCAAGATTTTTCGAAGGACCTTGTTGGCAACACTGGTATTCGCAGATCTCGTTCGGGATGATACTGGAGGTGGTTGCGTTGAGAAAAATATCCGTTTCAAGTTAGAAAGTCATCTTTGGTGTTATAGTTTGGCGTATTTCTTTGTCGAACGCGGGATGCGTAATAAATCGAGTTTAGTATGGGCAGAATGACTCATTTAGCGAACTACTTGATCTAATTAGTAATTATTATGTTTGAAATTCGAATAAAAAACATTCTCAAAAAGGTAAATCTTCAAAAAAATATTTTGATAGGAATTCTTTCCAAAAAATTATCTAGGTAATTTCTTGATACTTTGGGATTAAAATTTTTTCATTAACAATTTTTCGAGAAAATTCACAAGCCTCAGAAGAATCTGTTGATTATTTTTTGGATTAAAAAAAAAATCTTTTTGATTCTTGGGGAAAATCTCAAATACCTTGAAAAGTTTTTTAAAAAAAATTCTTTCATGAAAAATTTTCCCCAAAAAATTCTGAAACTCACTTATTGAAATATTTTTCCGGAAAAAATGTGAAAAATTCCTTGTATAAAATTTTTTTGAAAAATCACAAAAAAATACTTTTGAAAATTATTTTTTGCTTTGAAACATTTTTTTATTTTAAATAATAAAAACTTGTAAAAATTATTTTTTGTCGACATCTTATTTGATTTCTCTTTCAAAAATTTTCAAGCCTAAAATCTTTAGAAAAAATTTTCGATCCTTGGAAAAGGTCCCTTCTTGATTGTTTTTAATTAGATCAAAAAGTTGAATTGGAAAAAATTTTCCATTAAAATTGAGAAAAAATTCTCAAATGTCTAGAAAAGTTATTTCAAAAAAAAAATCTTACCTAAAATGTTGCTCAACGTACTGAATTTTTTTCTTAAAAAATCACTGTTTTTCGCAACGTTTTCAGGATACCTTTCACCTAAAAGCAGGGAAGCTTCTCTTTCTCAAAAAAATTAGAACTCGAATTTATGACAGAAACATTTTAAAATACCTATTTTATTTTTTAATGAAAAGCTTTAAATTTTTTGAAGAAGAAGAAACCAATATTTTATGGAAAAATGATAATGCTAATTTTTTGGGGAAAAAATCTTTTAATAATTAATTTTGTTAGGAGATATTTTTTTCCATTTTTTTAAGGTGATGAAAAAATTTAATTTTGTTGTAAAGATATCTGCCAATTATTTTTCATTAGTGCTATATCGAAAGCATGCGAAAACATTGCTAGTTTACGGCACGGAAGTACATCTTTGTGTGTTCTTGGAAAGGTGTGGTGTTCTATGCGTATACAAGATGTCCTGATATCTTTTTGAAAATTTTGAAAATCAATGCAGTCTCATTTAGTAAAATGGTGAACATTTTTTCGAAAACTTTAAAAAAATATCGAATTTTGAAACATTTTGGAAAGCTTATCACAAAAATCTTCGTGTACCTATACCATCTACATGCCGCATTTTCCTTGTCGAAAGAATTCAATTAAATTCGAAACATAGTCTTTGAATTTTGATATTACCCAGCAATATCAACTTTAGAACACCCTGTACACCAGTTTAGACTTAAGAAAGCTCAAATGTACGAAGTTCATCCCCTTTTTATTTCACCATAAATACTTATTACAACGTCTATCCTTTTGTGGTGGTCTTCGTGATACATGAAGAGGGGGTGAAGCAACAGAATCGAGACAGCGGGTGAAGAAAATATTATATACATAGGTATCGATCGTTGTAATTAGTTCGAGTGGCAGGTAATCGGCCTTCCTATGCTACCAGAAGTTATTTCCCTACGTATGCACGTTCGAATTATTTTTCAACTTGGTCACATCAGTCGTCATCGTGAGTTATCGATTATTCAAACGAAAGAAAAATGGCGAGGGGAACTGCAAACGCCGATATTCTGCGATTTCTTCTTCAAAAATTGTATGTAATTATCTAATTAGCTTGCGAAGAACATTATCACGTGAAGAAAAAAAATTATCAAGGATACTTACCTACTACCTAGGTAGTTGAAAATTGTATATTTTTTGAACTTCCTTATGGAAGTACCTAATTTATCTAATCCCATGACTTTACTCTTCGTGTATAAATCTATGTTTTCTTATTTTTATTTTTTAACCGAATTTATGATTTTTTTTGAATTCGAATTTCAAAATATTGAAATTCATTATAAAGGCACCGAAAGTTTCTTCACCGGATCGAAAGTACTCACTTTCGGTACTGTATAATGAAAAGTTTCTTTCATTTTTCATTTCGTAATATTGTGTCTCTTTGAAAATTATAAGGAAAGAATTTTCCTTTAAGAATTCATCATAAATTTTCATATTTTTTTTCTAATCTCACATTGCAAATATCTTGATTAGGTAAAAAAATTGTCTCGGAATAAATTTCTTTTTAAAAATTTTTGAAAAAAATTTCTTCTTCTAAAAAATTAATGAAAATTGAGATTTTTTCATTGAAAAATTCTAGGTGAAATACCTCTTTGCAGAATAAAATAATTTTGAAAAAAAAATCGTGAGAAAAATAAAGTTTGCCCTTTTTTGGAATTATTGTTTTCTTTTAACATCGCAATTTGATTAAAAATTTATTACAATAATTTTTTGTTTATGTAAGTCTCTCATTTTTCTTAATGTTTTTGTTGAGCTAAGAAATAAACGAAAAACTTTGAAATTTAGTGGACTGTAATTTTATACCTAAGTAGTGTTACATATTGCGAGAACAGTGATACGACTGAACAAAAATACCCGTGTACGAGTTACGAGTCGTTATGCAGGTATATTTATGCAAAAGTGTATCTAACCGTAATGAGATATATTGCAGCGCAACGTACGAGTACAACGAAACAAACTGATAGTACCTAACAATACTCCCCCGCGAAGACCAACTAGGTCTTGGGAGATCACGACGTACATTATCATAATAATTAATAAAAAATTAACAAATTTTACGAAGAATTGGGGTTAGAATTGGCACTGCTAGCTTCCACTGGCAGTTTCACCAATTGCTGAATCGAACGAGTGTATTCTGATCCGTTTGATCGAACTGTAACGATGCGAAGGTTGCCCTTTGCGTCAGGCTTGCCGTCAACAACACGAGCAAGGGGCCACGTACATGGTGACGAAGGTTGTTTGATGATGACGATGTCTCCAATTACAAGATTGCGAGTTTCTTTTGTCCATTTTGATCGTGATTGAAGCTGGGACAGGTATCCTTGTTGCCATTTTGTCCAAAACGATGCAACAATTTTACGTTGAGCTGCTAAGCGATCGAAAAGCAGAATATTGGAGTTGTCTGGCTGGTTTGCTTCGAGTAAGTGCGAACCTACGAGGAAATGTCCAGGTGTAAGGACGTCTACTTCGTCAAAGTTCGAGACATTGCGCCGTTGATAAAGTGGTCGAGAATTCATAATTGATTCAATTTCCGTCAAAGTGGTGGAAAATTGATCTTCGTTTAGAACTGTTCCATTGGTGGCAGCTAGCAGGTATTTCTTACCAGCTTTAACGGCTGCCTCCCAGATCCCTCCGTGGTGAGGAGATCTAGGTGGGATAAATTTCCATTGAATTTCGAGCGTAGGGAAATTTCGTTCGAGATAGTTCTTTGTTGCTACGAAATTGGTGCCATTATCCGACCACATAAGTGCAGGTATTCCACGACGAGATACAAATCGTTGCAGGGCCGCGAGGAAGGCATCCATGGACAAATCGTAAACCACCTCAATATGTACTGCTCGAGTGACGAGACAAACGAAGAATGCTGCATACCGTTTAAGGTATTTCGTAGAGCGATGATTCGTGCAACGTGTTGTAAATGGACCAGCGAAGTCAACACTGCTGTTCGTGAAGGGTCGAGATATGGCGGTGCGTTCTGCAGGTAGATCACCCATAATTTGCGTTATGGGTTCTGCTCTCATTCTCGTGCACCATACACAGTGGAAAATCGTATTTTTCACCAGTGACCGAATTCCAGTGACTATCCAGAAACGACGAAGGATGAACGTACGTGTGAAATTTTGAGTGGCATGGTAGTATTTTTCATGGACGTGTCTCACTAGCAGTTTTGCTAGGTCAGATTTAGCATGTAGGATAATCGGGTACTTCACATCGTACGAAAACCTACTGTTACGTAGACGACCTCCTACTCTTAGCACACCATTTTTGTCGAGGAATGGGCTGATTGAAACGAGAGCACTTCTGTTGGGAAGCTGAGCAGAGCATTCGATTGCTGTGATTTCTGGCTGAAACCAAGCAATTTGAGAGACACGGTACAATCCATTGACAGCTTCTTGTGGCGTTGTTGAAGCTGTTCTAGACTTGCTACGTAGACGAACGATGAATGTTCTTACGAGCATGGTTATTCGAACGAGCTTTTCAAATGAAGAGTAACGAGAGATGAGCGATTCGTCGGTTTTGTCTGAACAGGCGACGAGTGAGACTTGAGATCTTCGTATTTCTGGCGGGTTAGTTGGAAGTTCTACTTCGGCAAGATTTTGATCAATTTCCAACTGTGCTGGGCCGCGCAGCCATAGCTCATTGTCAACAAGACTGCTGACGGGAATACCACGAGTTACGAGGTCTGCTGGATTGTTTTTCGTGTTGATGTAATTCCAGCAACCTGATGGGAGTATCGAGGTTACGTGTTCAATACGATTTCGTACAAATGTCTCGTATTTGGACGCAGGACCCTTTAACCAAGCTAGGACGATTGTTGAGTCACAAAATACAGTTGATTGTTTGACATTGTAGCTCAAAGTATCGGCGATGTTTGAGATTAGCTTGCTCAGTAGTACTGCCCCAAGCAGCTCCAGTCTAGGTATTGTGATGCTCTTGAGAGGTGCTACTTTCGACTTTGACGCAGCGAGTGTGACTGAGATCGATGATTGATTACGTGACTTGATGTAAACTACTGCACCATATGCTTTGTCGCTTGCATCACAGAATCCAATCAGCTCAATTTTGTTGGCGATGAACGTAGAATATGGACGTGGAATGCGTATGGTGTGTAGCTTTTCGAGATCAGCGTAGTAATTTCGAAAACGTTCGTTAATTTTTTCTGGGATGGGGTCGTCCCAGTTCAGTTCTTCCCGCCATAAATCCTGGAGAAGGATTTTTCCGCGGATGAGAATTGGATTTACTAGGCCAAGTGGATCGTAGACAGATGCGATTAGAGATGAAACTGCTCGTTTCGTAAGTTGGGCTTCTGTGATGTCAGTGTGATGAAAGTTTACTCTGAATTCATCTTCGGCAGGGCACCACTGTAGGCCGAGAATCTTTGCTGCGCCTTGCGAAGAAAACGATACTGGTTTTAAATTCTCCACCTGTTCTGGCAGCAGCGAATCGAGGAATATGCGAGAATTTGAGACGTATTTCCTTAAGGGGAATTTTCCCATCAGGAGGGTGTTGTGAATTCGTTGAGCTTTCAGGATGGCTTTTTCGAAAGTAGTGTCACCGGAAAGTAGGTCGTCTAGCCAAAACTCCTCCTTTATGGCTTCTGCTACTTCTGGTTGTGTTTCAGGAACATCATTGGCGCATTCCCTTAAACACTCAGTAGCGATGTATGCTGCTGGTCCTGTTCCGTAAGTGAGTGTGTTCAATTCGTAAATTTGAACTGGTTCGTTTACGTTGAATCGCCATAGAATTGATTGAAAATGACGGTCATCTTCGTGAACTTCGATCTGGCGATACATTTTTTCAATATCAGCTGAAAAGGCGACGTTGTATTTGCGAAATTTTACCAATATTTTGAATAATGGCGGTTGATGGATTGGACCGTTGAGCAAATTTTCGTTGAGCGAGACTCCAGACTTGTTTTTTGCTGAGGCGTTAAACACAACTCTGAGTTTGGTAGTTGAGCTATCTTCACGAATTACAGGCAAGTGTGGAATGAAGTAGCGTGAAACGGATGAGGAATCGGCCAAACGCATATGACCACGTTCGAGATAATCGGCCATGAAATCAATATACTGAAGGCGAATGGGCTCATCTGCTTTTTCGAATTTCAGCAAGGCATTACGTGCTTGCTGATATGTATTCGCAAGTTTTTCGGATGCGCTCCTGATTGGCAGGCGAATCTGAAACCTTCCATCCTGTAGTCGCGTGCGAGTGCTGCTGAAATGCTTTTCACAGAGTTCATGTTCGTTGAGTGTTATTTTGGGTGGAGTGACTTCTTCAACCTCCCAAAATTGAGCGAGGGTGTCTTGGACGGAGACAGCGAGCGAGCAGCAACGGAGATCAGGTCGATTAACATGCACCGGCCCTTGGGTGAGCCATCCGAACTCTGAATTCTCGAGGCATAGATTGTCGATGAACTTCTTTTCACCAGTAGTGAGACGACCGGCGTATTTTGCTCCAATGAGAATATCAACCGAGGTGTTGTTCAATCCCTGGTCAGCTAGTTGAACGCTTTGGTCGAGAGATTCGATGCTTTTGAGAACGTGAGGTACGACATTGTAAGGCAAAGCACCGATTACTTCTGCATCTATACGTATCTGAGTATCATTGTAGCGCGATTCAACGAGTAGAGATACCGAGTAGTTAAGATGAAGATTGGATGACGTTATTCCTCGGATACTGGTGCTGGATGGAAGTTTCTCTAATCGATGTCGTTTTACAAACGATTCGGTTACGAGTTCGACCTGAGAACCAGAATCGATGAGAGCACGTGCAAAAACGTAGCGAGATCCAATTCGAACTTTGACAACAGCAGTAGGCAATAGTACGTGCATGTTCGATTGGATAACAGCGAGCGAAGATTTGGTATCAATCGAAGAACCAGGATGCGACGACGTGGTAGTGAGCTCAGCGTGCAGTGTGGTGTGATGGTTATTGCCACACTTACGACACTTCGAAGAGTTGCATTGAGTAACGTTGTGACCTTGACGTAGACAGTTTCGACACAAGCGCTTTTGTGTTATGTACAGTTCTTTATCTGGGATAGACTTTGATAGGAACTGTGGGCATTGCGAGAGGTAATGGCTTTCACCACAGCCATAACACTTCGGAGACGAGAACGTAGCAAATTTTGGCGACGCAGGAACCGTTTTGGAGGCATTGGTAACAGGTAACGACGACTTCGGCTTGGGTTCGGCGGACACTTTCGGCTTTGGTGTCGTGGTTGGCGATTTTGGCGAGTAATTAGCTTTAATTTGAGGTTCGACAAAGGTAGATGATTCTATCGCAAAACATCGCATATTCAACCAATTGTCGAGTGTATCGTAAGATGGATACATGGAGTAGTCACTTTGGGAATTCTCCCAATCCTGCCGTATTTGGTCGGGCAGTTTTCGGACTAACGAGTAAGCAATGATTGGTGACATTTTCTTGACATCGATTTTGCAGGAATTCAATCCGCGAATGGTTGCATTTACGCGGTCGAGTGATTCGCGTAAATTGGACGAGTTGATAGAGGGCAGTTCGAATAGTGTACGGAAGTGATTTTCAATTATTTTCCGCCTATTGAAGTACCGCTTCTTGACATGAGCGTATGCGTCTTCATACAGGTCACCAGCGATTGGATAGTCCTGCAGGACAGTTGCAGCTTTACCAACCATGGCGTTTTTGAGAAAGAACATTTTCTCCTGCGTTTTGAGCGAATCGTTCGAGTGAATCATGGCTTCGAACTGAGCATGCCATTCGGTATACGTACTGATTTCACCATTGAACTTCGGAACGTTTATTTTTGGGAGTTTCGCAGCGGAATTTGATCGCTCAGATTGGTGGAATGATGTATTTTCAGTTTCGTTTAGGATCGATTGATTGGCGCGAGTTTGCTCATCCAACTGAGCTTTCATTGACCGGAATTGACCTTTTAAATTGCTTATTTCCTGGCGCAATTTATTATGGTCTTTCGTGATTCGAGATTCCTCCTTCTCGAGCAGTTCGGATGTGTTGCATTTGGCGGAATCGATGAGTGCTAGCAGCTGACGATCAATTTCTTTCAGCTCTTTTAGTTCATCTTCTATGGATTCGATTGATGCTCCAGCTTTATGGACATTATCGAGCGACGGATTAACTTTGGACAGATCAATGAGCGATGATTTCAGACCGTTGATTGATCGAAGCAACGTTCTTTTATCGCGAACCAAACTAACTTCCGACATGATAACGAGAGATTCCGAACTGATAACGACTTACGTTTGAGTGTAGAATACGAGAGACTTTGCGAAAATGCACGAAAATATTCGCGAAATATTTAAGAAATATATTCGAGAAATACTAGAAATTATTCGCGAAATACTAGCACAAATACACGCGAATATGACGAACTGTTTATGAAAAAAAAATACGCGAATTTACGTATGTAAATATACACGGGTGCGAGAGAGAGAGCAAATCAACAACACTGATAAGCGCGAGACGGCTGATACCAACGTAAGCAGCTAACGAGTAGGCGAGGAGTAGGACGGGTAACGCGTTCGGCAACACGTTCGTGAGCGAGAGAGAAACTGTGCTCGAGCGAGATAGCGAAAATGTAAGAGATAGCCCTTAACTTGCACTATTTTGCATGAACGATCGAGCTTGCTATGCTACGACTAGCAGAGCTAAATGAGAAGCGCGAAAGTTTGAGAGAGAACAAAGAAACCGAGAATAATTAACCAACTTGGCTAAATACCTCACGAGCGCACTTTACATTTGAATAAGTGTACTTGTACTTACGTAAATAATAAATATACGCGATCGAATTGAGATAGGTGCAACCTATGTAACAGAACACGCGGTACACATACGAATGGAATTACTTTCCATGTAATAAAATACGCGAAAAAATACATATGCGAACATATCCGGATCATTCCTTTACGATCCGGCCCGAAGGACCATTTGTTGAGCTAAGAAATAAACGAAAAACTTTGAAATTTAGTGGACTGTAATTTT
>FIZV01020177.1:0-11536 GCA_900050545.1 Trionymus perrisii | reverse complement strand
GGACAAAATTTGGGTTATAAAAATATCTATATATATATATATAAAGAAAGGTGAATTGGGGAAAATGGTGTAGACGTGTTCTACACCCTCTAAAACGTAAAAAAAATATTTTCCCGCACCTCGATCTGACAATCATGACGAATTTAATACCGACTTTTTAAGAAAAGTCGGTAAAAGAGCGAAACCGGTATGTAATGAAAACTTTATGGAAACCGTAGCTACTCATTTTGTTGAAACGCCCACAAATTCACAACGTAAAGCTGCTCTTCAACTGGAAGTTTCTCGAACAGCATTACAACGCGCCATGAAAAACCTGAGCCAACCGTGAATAATTTTTGTACTTCCTTTTTCTAACGTAGTGCGGTACTTCATTTATTATAACAGTTTTATTTTTTCACTTCGAAATTATGTCATAAAATGTTTAGATACTTTTTTTTTTTTTTAGAAAAAGAGTCAGAAAATGTAATTTAGTGCATACTTCGTATATTATAACTTTTTCGAACTTACCTATTTTGAAAGAATGAACGCTTATTGTAGATGTTTTGTTATTTAAATTACTTTAAAAAACAGAGCACACTCTTAGATGGGCCACCCGTAAATTGAGATATAATTAAAACGTCAGCTGAACCAGTTCGCGTATTCTTTTGCAGAACGCTTGCGTTTTTTTATTACCGGTTCGCTTGTAAGAAAACGCATAGCGTTCTGCAAGCACAAATCAAGTAACTAAAAGCTTGCGGATCACTTATACAATTTCCCTAACAGAACGCACAACTTTTTTCTGATATGATTGCATATTTGATTAGTGTATCTATATCATACCTTTCTGCTGACGGAATGCAAGGGTACAGCAATTAGAAAAATCTCGAATTCTATTGGTAGTTTTTTACCCCCGCTTAATGAAATGTAATAACAGTTATTTATTTGAGATAAAGTGATAAGAGTTTGGTCAGTCGGTGATAGTTATGTGCGGTACAATTTCATTCAAGATTTGAATTAATATAAGCATAATATTGTAATAATTGGAAATTTGAAAGGTAAATTTCCAATGGACGTATAACTCGAGCAATAAAAAAATTCAAGAAAACATATCACACATTGGCAGAATTCAAAAAAATATGGAACATCCAATTTTGGGGTCTCTGGAGTTGTAATTTTGGAACAGGGATTTTTAAACTATTTTTCACGTGCTCTACGCAAAAAATCGTATCAAAAAAAAGTCATTGAGAACAAAAGAAGTAGTGCTTCAGCTACCACCCCGAAAACGATCAATTTCCAGTTTTTTTGTAAGACTTACATTGATGTTACAACCTTCTCGATAGGAATGTCGATGTAAAACTGCAAGCTATCAGATGTTGACAAAAGAATTCGAAGAATCGTTAAAGAAGAATTGCAAGAACCTTGTTGATTGAAATACTTGAATTATGCAATTATTGGTTAAAGTAAGCTCTATTCAGCGTACTTGTACAGAAAAGGCCCAGACAATTTTTAGTTTTCAGTAAAGTCAACACTTTTGAAGTTGGACCCATTTTAATTACTCCGTTTGATTAATTTACTCAAATTCACAATGTGCTGTACGCACCGGACATTAGCAGAAATTTAAATCGATGGCAAAAATCACGAAAGCTGGCCTTGAAATCAAAGCATCTGGCACTAGCGTAAAAATAATTCATGACGATATTATCGCGCGTGGCAAACTGGAAGACAGTAAAAATTGCCCATACCAAACATAGAGCGAAGAGCCAGCCTCAAACCATGACATCAGACTCGATCTGCATTCACGATTTTTTCTCGTGGATTTTTTCATGCTGCAGCAAATAGCGCTTCAGCTTGAACCTAGCGGCGCATAATTGACACTGGAACGGAGTCTCTTGCGAATGCACCGCTTTATGCCGACAAAGCAAATCGTTACTAAAAAACGCTTTACCGCATTGCTCGCATCGATGTGATTTATCACCAGAATGAGTCCTAACATGCCTGACTAGCACGGAATTTGTGTTAAATGCAGCGTTGCAAATTTCGCACCGATACGTTCGTTTGTTCTCATGTGTTTTTTTATGCGAGTTCATAGATGACTTCTGGGTGAACCTTACACCGCATAGGTCACATATAAACGGTGTCTCTCCAGTATGAGTACGCATGTGCTCATCCATGTTCCGCTTTTCGGCAAACAATTTGCCGCAAACTTCGCACACATAGATTCTTTGATTGCAGTGGACGTTGCTGATGTGCTTTTTCAGCATAGCTTTGGTACGCCATTTTTTTTCGCATAACACACACTCGTGAGGTTTTTCCCCGTTGTGTATGCGATAATGTTCCATCATTTTGAAACGATGGAATTGACTACATCGAAAATTGCACTGATCGCATAATAGACATCCGCCCTGAACGGCGAACTTGCTACAAAATTCTTTCAAGTTCTGAGACGTGTTTTGTTTGTCGTGAACTTGGGTCATATGCATTTGAAGATCCAGCAGCATGGGCCAACTTTTGCCGCAAATATCGCAAATGAATTTTTCAAGTTCAACTGTATGATTAACATCCGCGTTTTTGTCGTTATTGTCGTCGTCTTCTATAAGATTCAAGTCTACATCATTGGCATTTTTGTTATTGTCTTCTTCGATACTTTCCAATTTGATTTCAATAGACGATGTGGATTTTATCAATTTTTGCACAGTTTCGATAGGTTTCGATATTGATGTTAACGACCTTACAGTAGGCATCATCTGGGTAGCGAATTTTTCATCATCTCGTTCCACATCTTCATCTTCATAAATTGAGACTGTGGACGACGCTTCGGGAGCACTGCTAATCGAAGACCAGTCAGACGTTTCTGCCTTGCTCAATTCAGACGATTTTGATTCATCGGTACCATATTCAAAATCAAAAATATTATCGCTACTGCTTTCTACGGCAGTATCTGAAGACTCCGACTCTAATGCTTCAAGCTTACATGATGGGTTCGGCAGATCAGCATAAGATGACGAAGATGACTGCGATGCCATTGTGTTATTAATGCAATTCCATGGGTATCTGGAAAAAACGATACTCTTGACAGATACCCTTTAGAATGATCGAAGATATCATAGCTGATGACAGAATTTCGAAAATGGGGAGTACTATTGGGACTTGTTATGCTCTTCACTCATTACTTTTTTTTGTAGGTCTATTATAATGCATTTCCATCCTCCGCAACCAAAAGAGCTTCTCATAACGTATTCGATAAAAATGAGTACATTCATGTTTGGTTGGTAATAACCAGTATTTTATTTACAGGAGCATTCGTTATTAGAGATTTTTCTCCATTCAACCCTCACATGGTGGGATCAGCTAACAAAAATGAAAATTTCTGTATCTAAAGCCACAAATAAGGACATTACAGGAAAGGTCCTGAAAATCAACGAACCACCAGCATATGAAAACATAGATCCTTAGTTACTTGACTAGAATTGGACTACAAGTGCCTCAGTTTAAAAACAATATTATTGTGTTTGTTATTCGAATGTGGTGCAGGGAAACGAAAGGGACCTTAGGGTGGAAACGCAAATTTTACAGTGCAGCCAAAAAACGAAAAAATGTCGAAAATAATCAATTTTTTTTTTTATTGCATTTTTCAACACTTACTACTGTCTACTTTCATCTGCCGAAGAGAATGGTACAAAAAATCGATAATTATTTCAGGATAAATAGTGTTAATTACGTATAACGTCCCAAAAAAAATTCTATGACAACTTTTATGCAGAATTTTAAATTTTTATCAATTATCAAGTAATTACGAAAATTACCATCCAACTAGCGTTATCTAGTGTTTCGAATGTGTAACTACACTACCAGGTATCTACAAGGTGTTTCAGCGTGTACATGAGTTGAGTGTTGGTTGGTTTTTTTCGTTTTTGTTTTTGTTTGAAGATCATTTTTCGCAACTCTTGTAACATGTTGAAAAATGGTTAATTCACTCAATTCTGTAAAGTTTTGCTAATTATTTAATACAAAAGGCGTACATTTTATAATAATTATTATTGGAGATGGAGTTAGAACAATTCATTCTTGATGAATGGGGTAACAATCCAGAAAGTGATGATGATTTATCAGATGACAATGCCGATGAAGACCTTGTACGTAATACCTAAATTGATTATAATTTATATATTTTTTTTTCAATTTCCTACATGTATTAATTTCTCACAAATTATTTAGGAAACAATTGAACACGATATTGATGAAGAATTTGGTGCTCTCATTCCACAACCATGGGGAAAGCATGTTCTGTTCGCTAATATAAAGCTAAACGGAGAACCCACCAAGCTGTTCAGCACAGGATTAGAGGATGAACGGAAACTTTATTTATACGAGAAAGTTCGTCCATTTGTACCAGATGAGTACAAGGATATCTTGTGTCCGATGCCATTGAAGAAACTCTTAAAGGAGAATGAGGAGGCATTACTACAAGTTCAACGTGATCAGGAAGTTCCTAAAGCTGGCACTTCTAAACTAAGGTCCCTTTCGTTTCTCCGCGCCACAAATAAAAACTTGTGAAAATTGTCAATTTTGTTTCTATGTGTATGATAACTAATTAAAAATAAAGTTTTTGAAATTAGAAATTATCTTTTCATCTATGTATATGTTTGAAAATTGAACATTTATTTTTTTTATATTTTACTTCAGCATTACCCGAAAAAAAAGAATTAAACGAAAAAAAAACAACAAAAATCTCCCAAAAACAAAGCCCGGAAAAATCTGAAAAAACCGCCCAAAAAAACCAAAAACCCAAAAAAAAGACAAAACCTGAAAAAACCCCCCAAAAAACAAAAACCCAAAAAAAAGAAGACAAAACCCGGAAAAACCTGAAAAAACCCGAACAAAAGGAAAACCCGGAAAAACCCAAACAAAAGGAAAAACCCGAAAAGAGCGAAACCCGAAACCCAAAAACCTAAAACCCGAATCCGAAACCCAAAACCCGATTATCCAACTCAAAAACCGAAACCCGAAACCCAAAACCTGAAAAAAAATCGATCGGGTTTGCCTTTGCCAGCCCAAACAAAACTGAGTGAAAAGTTTGTGATCTCATTTCTTTGAAATTTTGGAAGGAATAGTCTTGCGTCTTGCACCACCTTGCACTCTTGCAGCTAACTTGCAGCTCTCGTTTTTCGTTTTGAATTGAATTTTGAAATTTATTTTGAAATTTGAAAATTGAATTTTAAATACACGACAATGCGACCACATGACATCAATAATAATAACACTCCATCTGTCCAACTGTCCATGATTTCAACCTCACACGTCAAGCCAAAAGATTGATAAAAAATTCAGTTGGCTGCAATTTTTCAACAAAAGACCGTGCTTCTTCAAAAAATAATTTTCGAAGTGTGCTGTTTCAATTTATACATTATTTTGTACTTATTTATACTATTTGTCGATCATAACTAGTATTTATTAAGAGAAATTATTCAATTTGTAGTTTTCCGTTAAATAACAAAATGTCAGCTGTCGCGAGTGCGTTATCTGTTGGTGGTACTCGAACTTCTGGTACACCTACCAGAACTCAAAATGGTATGAAATATTCATTTTAAACTAATTATTCCTCGTGCGATTCATCGTATTGATCATTTTCCTCGTCGACCGAGAAGAAAATTGCATCACAGCGATATCCTTCTTCCGAATCTTTTTCATCTGACAGTATTTTTCACCGGTTCGTATCCACTCATTACTAATGTCTGATTTAAATGTCAAGTTATGGCTGCTAGCGCGATTGCAAATATCGTTAAAAGTTCTCTCGGTCCAGTTGGTTTAGATAAAATGCTGGTCGACGATATCGGAGTGAGTATAATTTTTCTGTACCATACTTTCTACGATAGTTAAACCTTAATTCAACATGTATACTCTTGAAGGATGTTACTGTAACCAACGATGGAGCTACAATCTTGAAATTACTCGAAGTTGAACATCCAGCTGCCAGAGTCCTCGTCGATTTAGCCCAATTACAAGATGCCGAAGTAGGAGATGGAACTACTTCAGTTGTACGTATTCCAAATCGATTCGTTCTTAGAGTTTGGCCAGCTGTATTATATTCTTTCCCGTTTTTAGGTGATCATCGCAGCCGAATTATTGAAAAATGCCGACGAACTCGTAAAACAGAAAATCCATCCGACGAGCATTATCGCTGGTTATAAACTAGCTTGCAAGTACGTCTTGAGTGATTTGCTCTCGAGCTCTGCAATTCTATTTTCTTATGTTGTTATTTTAATTTCAGGGAAGCTTGCAAATACATCCAAACTCTTTTAACGGCTAGCGTAGAAGAGTTAGGCAAGGATTGCATTGTAAATGCTGCGAAAACTTCAATTTCTAGTAAACTCATCGGATTGTATCCTTTTTACGATAACGATTTATAATACATATCTGTTTTTTTTTGTGCGAACTCGCCGATATTTTCCTTAATCCGTCTTCAGAGACGATAATTTCTTCGCTAATATGGTAGTAGATGCTGCGATGGCTGTTCGAATAAGCGATGGAAAAGGTGGTTACACGTATCCCATTAAAGCCGTCAACGTTTTAAAAGCCCATGGTAAAAGTGCCAGGGAAAGTATTTTAGTTGCTGGATACGCCTTAAATTGCACCGTAGCTTCTCAAGGTACGTATAAGTACGTGCAATGCGAGAATTTCAAGTCTTTTCAACTTACTCTGTTTCATTATTTATAGCGATGCCGAAGAAAATCACCAATGCTAAAATCGCCTGCTTAGACTTTTCGTTACAAAAATCCAAATTGAAATTAGGTGTTCAGGTGAGATATTTTTTTTCTTCTACTTTATCGTCGTATCGTGAAATTTTCACCTTTCGAATCTCGTAGGTGCTGATAACTGATCCAGAAAAATTAGATGGTATTCGACAACGCGAATCTGATATCACGAAAGAAAAAGTATTGAAAATTTTAGCTGCTGGCACCAATGTGGTCTTGGTTACCGGCGGAATCGACGATTTATGTTTGAAAGTAAGTAATAAATTTTCTTCTGTTAGATCATTGAAACTCGAACAAGATTCCAATTTAATCATGTTTTTATTATTTTTCAAGTATTTTGTCGAAGCCGGAGCCATGGCAATTCGTCGTGTCAAGAAAGCCGATTTGAAAAGAATCGCTAAAGCTACCGGGGCTACGTACTTGACGTCTTTATCCAACATGGATGGTAAAATGGAATTATATTTTCGATTATTTGCTACATCAGTTGTACTCAAATCAGCCTCGTCATTTTGTTTGTAGGCGAAGAACATTTCGACGCAAGTAACTTGGGTGAAGCCAACGAAGTCGTTCAAGAGTTCATTTGCGACGATGAATTGGTCTTCATCAAGGGGTAATTGTATTTTACAATAATCATCTAATTTTGCACTCGGAATAAAATCACTATAAAATTATTACACTTGATTTGCAGACCCAAACAGAGAAGCGCTGCCTCGATAATCCTTCGAGGACCGAACGATTTCTACTGCGATGAAATGGAACGTTCGGTTCATGACGCTTTGTGCGTTGTAAAGAGAGTACTCGAATCGAAATCATTGGTTGCCGGAGGTGGCGCAGTTGAAGCCGCTCTTTCCATTTATTTGGAAAATTTCGCTACCACTTTGGTAAATTGGCTTTTCCTCCATTCCATAGGTGTAGGCTTCGTGACTGAGACCATTTTTCGTATTAATTTTCCATCCTTTTTCGCACGCAGAGTTCCCGAGAACAATTAGCCATCGCAGAGTACGCTCGTTCTTTGTTGGTTATACCAAAAACGTTGGCTGTTAATGCTGCTCAAGACGCGACCGATTTAGTAGCTAAATTACGCGCTTTCCATAATTCCAGTCAAACTAAAAAGGAATACGCCAATTTGAAATGGTTCGACGAGTTTCTTTCTAATCTCATCCCCAAACACATGTTCCAAATTTAGTGATTAATAATTCTGGACTCGTTCTATCATTTACAGGTACGGTTTAGATCTCCACGAAGGCAAAGTACGCGATAACAGGCTAGCAGGAGTTTTAGAACCAGCAATATCAAAAGTTAAATCGTTGAAATTCGCCACCGAAGCGGCCATCACTATTTTACGTATAGACGATATGATCCGTTTGCAAGCCGAGTCGAAAGACGACAGATATAAAAATTACGAAGACGATTATTAAAGTTGAGAAAATTATAATAATTCATTTTTTCACCTCTTCTTTTTTTATATTCCTAACGATTTTTTTTTTCTTTCTTATTTGTAACGTTTTTACGCAATCACTTTTAAGTATTTATAAAAAAAATTGTAATCGTGTAGCCGATTTTTTATTGTATAAAATTAACTACCTACTTCATTCTCTTAACCCGTGTATGATTTTCGATTTTTTTTGTCGAATGTACAATTTAATCTTTTCACAAGCGTGTAAATTATCCGATTATCGTCTGTTGTACGGAACGTTGTTTCTTCCATTGCGAGGGTAATTTTGTTTCGCAAGGTTTTTTTTGCCAAGTTTAATATAATATTGTTCCAGCTTACTGTTTTTTCCCTTATCCTTGTTCGAGAGCACTGATGCGATTTATACTTGACGATTATTACGATGAAATTAGAAGAGGATGGACTTTTTAGGCAGAAAAAAAACTGAACCGAGTTTTCTCGTAATGACGTTATTACATTTGGCCACATCTGAGAGCAAATTCTAAAACGCTAAGAAAGGCGAAACGAAAAATTTATTCCGTTCAAAAAACTGTACCAGCGGAAAGAGAGAGAGGGGAAAATGATTATATTCAAAAATAGGTACTTCTCTCTGCTCGTTCGTCGAACTGAATGGGTGGGTTTAGGTACGTACTTTGTAGAATTATCGAATAAAGCAATTCGCCAAAGTTGATCGAAAATTTATGAAAGGGTAAATTTTGCTGCAGCAATTTCCTCTTTGCGATGTGTTTTTTGATGTACAAATACATAAAATACGCGAACGCGTATTACAATCGCGTCGTGCCGCGCTATAAATATGACTTATACGCGATTCGACGTCTACCCCGCGGCCCCATTCTCGTCACTTTGTTCTTTATCCTCATCGACGTAAAGACTTCTATACGTACGTAGACGTAGAAGTAGCAAAAAGAGTAAACTTTTCACGATAAACAATGGCTGGGTCCGAGACGCAATTCGGATGTTTGCGAAGTATAAATATCCGATTTCAATTGGGCATTTTGATTGTTAAACAAAATAAAGCGACTGTAAGTTTTTTCAGGTGGTTTTTTTTTTTTTTTTTTGCTTCCTTTTGCGCTCGCCGCTCCGTTATTATTAACGGTTAATGGAATTTTAGTGTAAAGTGTCTTTCATTTTACATTAGCGTTGAGAAAAGCTGTCATTTGAAAGATATAAAACTGCAATTCGCGCCGCAAAGCTTAATTTCGTGTAAGTATCGATTTTACCGCGACAATGCCACTGTGATATGCCTATGCCTGTCGGCGATGATTCAGTGGTCGCAGTCATCTTTCATTTCGTTGGCTTATTTCCGCGTTTGTCATCGAATTATGACGGTCGCCCATCGTCATTTTATCATTTACTTACTTCCTCATATTCTCGCTAGGTACTCCCAATCTACTCAATCAAATTTGAACACTGGCGAAGCCAGCCTGTGTGTTCGAGATAAAACAGAAGGGGAAGGGGGTGAAAATAGAAAAACTTTATAAATTTGGAAAAAAGGAAATATCATAGGTAGGGAAGTTGTGAAAGTCTGATTTCCCTCCAAAATTTCAAGGAAATGAGATTTTTATGAAGTGGTTATAAAAAATGAAAATTTGAAAACCTTGTAAAAGTGGTGTTCAAAAATTCTAGAAGATCTTAAAAAATTTGACAATTTTTGAAAATTTACAATTTCGTAAAATTATTGGATCGTTAAAAATTGACGATTTTTAAATATACAGAAATTTTAAAAAATTTTGCAATTTTTAAAAATATGATAATTTTGAAAAATTTTCAGTTTTTGAGAAACTGACAATTTTTAGAAATTTAAAGATTTTTAAAAATTCAATAATTTTTGAAAATTTGTCAGTTTTCGAGAAAATTGATCATTTTAAAAAAGTTTGTAATTTTTGTAAAACAATTGGTAATTTTGGTGAATTGGAGGATTTTAGAAAATTCATCGATTTTGAAAAGTTCTTAATTTTTGAACATTTTGCAATTTTTGAGAAAGTGAAATATTTTTAGGAATTTCAAAAATTTTGAAAACTTAGAAATTTTTAAAAATTATAGTCACTTTTTGAGAAAACGTCAATTTTTTTTAAAATGGTGATTTTTAAAAATTTCGTAATTTTTGTAAATTAGAAAATTTTATAAAATTCAGCGATTTTGAGAAATTTGATCATTTCTGAGAAAATTAAAATTTTTAAAATTTTTAAAATTTTTAAAAATTCAATAATTTTTGAAAATTTGTCAGTTTCTAAAAAAATGACAATTCTGTAAAAATTATGATTTTTTAAAATTTCGTAATTTTTGCGAATTAGAGAATTTTTAAAAATTCAGCGATTTTGAGAATTTTGATAAATTTTGAAAATTTTGCAATTTGGGCAATTCAATAGTTAATTTTTGAAAATGTGAAAAATATATTACTTCGATTTTTTAAAGTAGTAGTTCTTCAAAAAATTCCATTTTCAATTCATTCCATAAAACAATCCTCTACCTCTTTGAAAATGTGACACAGTAATGGATCAACTTTCCGACTTCCCTGTATTTTCACTATCCGATTCGCCAATGAACCGTAACAAAACTAACAAATAATCGGGGGCTTAAATGGGGGTTTGGGGGCCTGCCCTTGAACGACGGAAAAGTTGGAAAAATAATGAAATTTCAGCTTTTTTAATGCCTTTTTTTTCACAAAAATTGTCATAAAAAAATGTTAGTTTTTTTTTTCAATTTTAAATGAAATGTATTTTTTTTGCGAAGAGCCCCCCCCCCTGAATTGCTGCCTGGCTACGTCACTGAAATAACAATTAAAAATCCAACAGAGAAATAACTAGAAAAAAAGGCAAGAGTGGTCAAGTTTTCAAGGAAATTTTTATTCTGTGTTGAATAAAATATATAATCACGGACAAAATTTGTTTTTTGGGGTGGAGAGGTTGAAAAATTTTTACAATCGTTAAAATTTTCCCAATTGTGCGAGTTGTGCAGCTCCAAAAAATCCTTAGAATATTCCCTGGAAAATGTTTTAAAAAAATGAAAGATTATTTACTGAATTTTTAAAACATTGAGAAAATTGGGAAACAATAAAAAAAAATTGGTAATGATCTAAAGTTACATAAAAATTAATAAAATAAAAAGTTCATGAAAATTGAAATATTCGAAAAAATTTTATATGTGACTAACCAAAATAATAATATGAACCTTAATAAAAAAAATTAAGAAATCAAAAAGAAGTGCAAATTTTGAATCTTTGAAAAATTGAGAAATTGTCAAAAATTAAAAAGTTGTAAATGATCGAGAATTTAATAAAAAATTTAAAGAAAAATCAAAGGTTATGAAAAAATCTTAAACTTACAAAAATGAAATTTTGTAGTACCTAATT
>FIZV01020173.1:0-21275 GCA_900050545.1 Trionymus perrisii | reverse complement strand
TTCGTCATTTTTTGAGATTTTTAAATTTTTAAAAGTTTAACAATTTTTAAAAATTTGGAGATTGTTAAAAATTTAACAATTTTTGAAAATTTGTCAGTTTTTAAAAAAATGACAATTTTATAAAAAATTATGATTTTTGAGAATTTCGTAATTTTTGCAAAATCAATAATTTTTGAAAATTAGAGGATTTTAGAAGATTCAGCAATTTTGAGAAATTTGACAATTTTAAAGAAATTATGATTTTTGAAAAATCAATTATTTTTTTGAATTAAAGAATTTCAAAATATTCAGCAATTTGAAAAAATTTGATAATTTTAGAAAATTTTGCAATATTAAAGAAATTATAATTTTTGATAGGTAATTCCATAATTTTTGTGAATTACGAGTAGAAAATTTTATAAAATTCAACAATTTTGAGAACTTTTTGAAATTTTTAAGAATTTTGCATTTTTTATTAATTTTGAATATGAAATAATAAACCTCCACTTATACATATTTGCTATCATAAATAATGTATTTTATTTGCTTGTTTCATAAACCTGATACCTTCTTTTTCAGCCAAAGAAAAAATGAATATACCGAGTAACGAACCGATTCGATTAGTATTAGAGTGTGATGGCACGCAAGTCGAGGATGGCGAATATTTCAGAACACTGCCATACAACACCGTGATAATGGTCTTACGAAACGACCAAAAATGGTATCCATTAAATATTGAAGCCTTAAGAACAGGTAATTTGCCAATTTAATTCAGTGAAAATTACTGGCAGTTAGTATGGTGTTACCATCTACCTACCTACAGTACCTACCTACCTACCAACGTTGAAAATATTATCGTCTATGGAATAGGTTTTTACTGAGCTTTACAGTTAATAAGAATGTGAAGCTGGGTCAGTCGAAGAGAGGAAGAAGGGGGCAGAAGTGGAATAAATCAATGCGTTGATCTTTGCCATGACTTATAAAGATGCACTATAGATTACACTTACTTAGTTTATGTGCACTCATTACCTCAGGTGTTTTAAAATAATAGAATAACTAGGTTCCTATTAACCTATTTTCAAAATGAATGACCTTGACCTTGAATGCAAATTTTCACAAGATAAGTACTCGTAGTTGAGTTTTATAAAAAAAAAAAAAAAATTGAATTCTTTTCTCCATTTATATAAATGTTCATGACTGTAGCGATAAAAGATAGGTACCTACCTACTTACTCCACTTCTGTCCTTTTATGTTGAAAATTTTGACGATTTCAAGTCGTAGATAAGTACTTCGACTGATATAAATTAGGTATCCATCGAAGCATTAGATTTTTTTTAATTATCATTTTTTTGTTTCAGCTTTACAAACTATTCCAAGAATAGTTTGTGAAACACTGCACGCTTTAGATTTACACGAAGAATCGCCGTCGTGGAAAATTATGGATAATAAGGGTCGTATTACTGTCGTACTGCACTGGGATCAACGGTCGCATAAAGTAGAAAAATTGCTAAACGCCATACAAGCGGATAATTCTTCAAAAGGTAAAATACCTCAATCAATACTAAAAGATAAATCGACAAGTTTCGAAATACCGGAATCGATTTTGAGAAAAGAACAAGACATTAGGATACAAGAACCACATCACCATCACCATCAACAGCATGCTCCACCTTACGTAAGTTTCGATACGATGCGACCTCCGGCTGCATTTTTCAAAGAGCCTCAATTTAGTCGATTTTTAAAGGCTGGTTCATTCGAAAACGCCAATTTGCACAGACACACCATCGAGTGCGGCTCCGGTTCGCACAACGTTATCGATATTAGACCCGGAAGTCCCCACGGTAACGGAGAATGTGATTTCCACTGTTGTGTGTTGCACGAAGAAGGTCGAAAAATCGCTGTTACCAGGACTGTTGCTACGTCTCCGATACACCAAACGGGCGCTTCTTCAATTGCCGACAATACGAAAAAATCCAGTAAGAACGTACGGTTTTTGGATGTAGAAGAGCACGTGAATTTACCCTCGGAAGCGGAAGATAACGATAATCAATCGAATAGTTCAGAAACAGATACCGATACAACCACAACTTTAACAGAAGAAGAAGGAGTGACGGAAAAGTTTCTACTTCTGGTCGATGAGCAAAAACGTCATTTATCTATCAAAGATATAGGTGTGATTTTAGAAAGGCTTAGCTCGAAAATAATTGATGTTGAAAGACTGGATAGAGAAAATGAGAATAATGACTGTCGAAATTGGACAATTAAGGCCACTATACGAGGAGATGGGTTAGAAGAATTAGGATTAATATACGCGGGTAGATATTACGAGATATCCGAGCATCCAGGATATAAAGAAGCGACTAGCAGTTTTAGGGAAGAGAAAGGTATTATTCAAAATGTAGAGGCGAGAGTTTAAATTTCTAAGAACTTGTTCTTGTTACCAATATCTTTATTATTATTCTTTCGTTACTTTACCAGTGAGCAGTTATATAAGTACAACGTTTATATCTTATTCATGGAATTCGGTTCTAATTTTTATGATAGAATATACTTACTTAATTGAAAAACATTTCCTGGCTCGCACAAATATCTATTATCTACCTATTGACCTACACCAACTATATTTACTAGGTATACTTATAGTTATATATCGTTATAAGCGTGCAAAAATGAATGTCTCATCAAATGTGTTGTTTCGGAATATTGCATCCTTGGATAGAACGTGATTGTGGAGCCGGAAATAGTCAATGTCAATTGTATCCAAATCACTTACAAAATGGGTTCCATAAAATGTTGTAGACATGACCCACGGGTGAATTATGTACCGAGCGTTGTAGAAACTGAAACACATGAATTGCGTCCCAAGCGTTGCAGGCACACTGCTGAGTTGCGTCTCATTAAGCGTTGTAGACTTTAGACAACATACAGGACTGTGAACTATGTTCACTGCATAGTTGAAATTTTTCAAAGAATTTTCGAACTGAATATCCTTGAATAACAATAAGTTTTATGCAAGCATACTTTGGACGAGGTGAAATTTTTTGAAAAATCTTGAACTAAGAATCTACTTAGGCTACTTATAAAAAAAAAATATTTAAAAACACTTTCATGTTTTTGCTCTGGCACACGAAATTTAAAAACGTAACGATATCTGTAACAAAAATCCGTCACGAAAAACCGTCACGTTGACTTTTAGATCTTTTGTCAGACATTCTGAAGCATAATTTTTTTAAAATTTGAATGACTCTTCGACATTTTATGAATATTTTGACAGACTTTTGGAAATTACAAGTTACAAAGTTTTTAAAATTTTTGCCTTTTAGATATTTTGTCAGATATTCTGAAACAAATTAAAAATTGAATTACTTTTTTGTCAGACTTTTTTAAAGTTTTTGATTTTTTGATACATTGTCAGACATTCTAAAACTTATAAATTAAAAAAAAAGTTGAGTGACTTTTAGATATTTTATGATTATTTTGCCAGACATTTTGAAATTTTTTTCGAAATTTTGAATGACTTTTTTGTCAGACTTTTTAAAATTTTTGATTTTTTGATATTTTGTCAGACATTCTGAAACTTATAAATTGAAAAAAAAATTGAATAACTATTAGACAATTTATCGATATTTTGTCAGACATTCTAAAAAAAATTAAAAAAAAATTATGAATGACTTTTGAACATTTTATCAATTTTAAATAATTTTTACCAAAATTTAAAACATGAAATTCACGGAAATGAATGAGATAAGATTTTTTTGCATATACTAATAAAAGCATGTTCAAAAGTGCATTGTTCGTCAATAAATACCTATCAATTATTTGGGACTTTTCAAATGGTATATCTACAATTCTACATATACTTATTGCGTGGAAAAAAGCAACGTCAGTGAAGGAAGGTTTCAGTTTTTCCATCACTGAGCAACAGCAGCATACTAAAAATTTGTTCACTAAAACAAAGACCTCCGCCAAAATTGAGCTTTGCGGTCTTAAAATTTTTCAATCAGTCCCTGCTTCTTCATCCTACTCGCTTATACAATATATGAGGCACAATTCATACCTCATAACATTCATTACCTACTTGGAACGTAATTCACCCGCGTATAGGTTCGAGGGTTTCGTTTGTTCCAAAGGCTTAGGTCTTTTAAAAAAAATACAAATACCTACCTACTTATTTTTTCAAACAAAAAATAGGTAATTTTGTGAAGGCAGAAAATAAAGTTTATTGTGATTGATCATGTCGACAGAAAAAAATAATACAACAGGTATGATATAGGTATTAAAAGTTGTTCTTCCAGTTCTGACATTGGATTATCCTCTGTCTTTTGTTCTTCCTTTTTTCTTCTTTTGCAATTTTTTTTGTACTATTTGTTCTTCTTAACGGTGAAAATACTTGTATAAGTTGACGATCGCGAATAATAAATAAACGTTGTACGAGAAGTTTACGGTACTTGTTTGTATGAAAAAATTTTATTTTATAATTTATATAGAAGCCTGATCTTTTGCTCAGTTCTTATACGGTATAAGAACGTAATAGGAGGATCATTCTTCATTTGCATTCGAAAATAATGTTATTAAACGTTACAATCATTTAATTTACCCATACGTGTTCTGAATTTTAATACTAAGCTAGCTTTTAGAAATTGTTATCACAATTGTTAAAGTTGTCGGTATAATCAATAGTTGATTTTATCAGCATTTGAAACGAATAAAATTTCTCATCACTGTTCGTGCCTAGCTTATTTGTGCCATTGAAAATGAGAAACAGAAAAGATAGGTAGTACATGGCAGATCTACAAGGTATTACCCATCATATCTAGAAGTTATTTTATGATTTTGTAACATTTCCCACAAACTTTTGAAAAAAAGCATAATTTTTGGTATCAGCTCATCACGATCGTAACACACGTGCCGATGATGAACATAAATGATTTGAGCATGTATTTGTACAAAACGCAAATCGTTCAAAGTAATTTCAAATGGTGATAAATTTGTTTTTAGAAAAATTTTAAAATGTTAAATTGTTACTGTATTTTTGTTGAACTATTATTGTTAAAACTTACGAAGTTGATTTCAATATACATGCAATGTGCATGCTGCAGATTTACTTTCCTTTGTACCTAGGTCTTAGTTACCTATAGAGACAGTCGGATAACAATTTGTACGCATTTTCAAGATAACTCGCACTTATAAATTGGATGTCACCTTTGATGTGAAATTCTTCAATATAATTAGGTATACGTCGTATAAAAAGTAAAAAAAAAAAAATTGAGTATGAGTATTCAAGTCGCAAGTATTTTTGTACGTACCTATGTTCTATTTCACATTTTGATTTTGTTTTGTGAGTATAAGTACTTGCATGTTAATAAAGTTTTTAAATGCTCATTCGTATTAAAAAAAAAAAAAAAATCGAAAAAAAATTTAAATCCGTATGAAAGAAATGGTGAATTGAAATTCATAATTTGTAATAAAAACCGCAAATGATTTCTTCTCAACTTTATTTATTTATTCTTTTCCTACTAACGCAAACAATGAGCTTTTTCCTAAAAATAACAAACAATACAAAATTTGTGTAATTTTTTATACGATTATACGAATTTGATTATTTTATTTTCCGACATTTATACATTACTTTTCGTACCTACATGCCATTTTAGTTAGGTATAGCATATCCACACTATAAACTCTTTCACAATTCAGTGATGAAATTTTTATAAACTAAAAGTTGTTTTCTATAATACGCTTGGCAGTCTTATATGGTACACTAACACTTATATTGAAAAATAGTGCAAATTTTAAAGTTACATATCCAAATGAATTCTTTTTTGTTAATGTTATTTAGTGAAGAATATTTCGCTTTTACACGACGTTATGAAATAATCTTGTATGGTAATTTTTTTCATAGGTTTTTAATCTTTGATTTATTTTATACCTAGATGATTTGTTTTTTATTTTATTAGGCTACAAATTTAAGGGTGTTGTTATGTTATGTTACCTACCTAAATTAATTAAAATCTTTGATTGTTAACGTACTACGAACCTATAGTATGTTGATAACTGAAAGGTTAATACCATTTTAGCTGGAATAATTGTTTAGTACGCTACCTCTTTTCTATTACCTATGTTAATTGTGTATAAGTAGAGAACCTGTCGAAAAAATTATTTAATTTTGGTGCTTACATACGATATATTTATAAAATAAATGTATCGTACGTGCATGACAATTTGCAATCAGTTAATATTTTGATAAACTCGAAAGTGTGATTTAAAACGTGTAAATCTCCATCAGAATAATTAACGATAAACGTACTGCAGGGGTGTGCTCGAATAATCTAAAGGACCATAAAATAACATGAACTTTTTTTCAGAGAATTAAAAATGACAAATTACGACCTTCTGTTGCCTTTTTTATGTTTAGTAAAGTAAAAAATTCCCTTGCATCAGTAGGTAGGAGTTATACAAGTCCGATTTTGACACCGATCAGATGGTATTTCTTTTTCTTCTTCTTCTTTTTGTAATTCGAAAATCTCGAAATTCAAACCACTGGTGGAGTCTGAAAAGTGATAAGTATAAACCTTCAAGGTCAATGGTCTAGAGAGGTGGGTACCCGAAGTACCACGCAGGTGACACTTCCCAATAATTGGCAAAAACCATGTTTTTTAAAAAGTGGCACTATTGAGGGTCGCTGCTCCTTTCCCTTTTGATGTGTGTGGGACTCAAATTTTTGTGAGTAGTTTTCAACTCAAAATGAATCACCTACTTGCATATGGTTAAGACGTGAGATATGCTTTTCTTCACTTCACGTTGATAAAAGATCGTCCGGATATTTTTATAGGTACATAGATATTACGCAAAATTGGATAGGAAGGAGGGGTCCAATCAAAATTTTTGTAATACCTATAAAAAATTACTCGTATTCCAAGAATTTCAATCGACATTTTTGTAGGAAAAATTTCTCCATTGCGGTCTTAGATTCAGAATTAAGGAGCAGATTTTTGTAAACGAGGTGGAACCTCAAAAAAGAAAGTTTTGAAAAAATAGAACGCAGCTCATTAAAAAAAAAAAGTTTTAGATTACGAATTAATCATAGAACTGCTCTTCCATTCGCAACCTTACTATTTTTTTTTTCATTTTCAACATTTGAGGGAAACATGAGGAGAGAGGGAATAACAAAGATTTTTCAATGTTGGTAAAAAAAAAATGTATTTTTGAAATTTTTGGTGCTTTAGAATTTACTATATTTGACTGGACACTTTTTCTCTTCTTCGACTCTACGATAGAAACAAAGCGCAGAAAAAAAATTATTTAACCGAGGAATTTAATTTAGACTTCATATTCAACTCATTCACGTAGGTATAGGCCTACTAATCAGTGTCAAATTCGACTCATTAATTAAAGACGATAATTTTTGATTTTTACTTGAAGTTTCAAGTTTGTTGCTCCTGCAGTGGAACTAAACTGTTACCTACGTATAGGCCTAGGTCCAAAATTAAGACCTAGTGCATGATGTGGTAGTCACTACATGGGAAGCACGCCCCTGCATATATTATGTTTTCCATTGTACTTGTAGAAATTTATAATTTGTTTGAACCTATTTTTAGATTATACCTACTAATAGCACTTTTGTTTTTGAATGATGTGATTTTTTTAAATTTTTGTTTTTTCTTTGTAAGTACCTACGTAAGTGTTTTTACAAAATATTTCAATGTTTGTTCGTGTGTTCATGCACGAATCCTACCTATATCTGTTTCATTGTACAATAATGAATCTGAATGCGATTTTGCATGTTTTCTTACGATAGAACAATTGCCTACTATATACAAGTAGGTAATAATAGTGAAAGATACGATGCACACTTCTTCAAAAAAGTGAAGTATAGGTATATTCTTACAGATCATAAAATGAGTGTTGGTGTTATAGTAAGTAATTGAAAATATGTAATAGGCAGAAATCGCATTCACTTTCATACCTTTTCGGTTGAACAGATTAGTTATACAAATGAATATCAAATAAGGACAATTTCACTCGTAGGTAGTGTATGTATATCGATTCAGCTGCAGCTACGCATCTGTATGATTTTTTATTTCATTATAAACCACCAAACTACATATAAACGAAGAAATATTCTTATAGGTATACCTAGACCTATACTCAGCACTTGAATCAGTGTGATGAAAAATAGATACCTTCACATACTATCAATTTGTAAACCACCAATGATTAGTTGATTACATTAAGAAATGACATCAAAAATTTATGCTTCTAAATTTGAAGAGAAAAAAATTTATCAAAATTATTTTTCCACGACACCTACTAAAACCACCGAAATTCTCGTACTTGATTCATTCGACCAACAATTTCTAAAAGTGTTTTCACCATCTTCAAAATTTTGGCAGATATCGTTTGTTTTTCCACTAAAGTAAAATGTATTTAAAAGCATGTTTTTTATAATTGCACGTCCTTCGTTTTCACAGCGTAAGCGATGTTTAATATGTTGTCTTTTTCATACGTTGATAAAATATACGTCTGTTCATCTGGGAATTATAATTTTGCAACAATAAGTCGAATAACGTAATTTGATTTTCTTTTTTTTTATGTACGAACTACGAAGACAAGATTTTCAATTGTAAAATATTTATCAATTTGTGTTAATACGTAATCGTTTAGTAAAGGTTGTAAATTATTCGTATACATCGTTTATTACTACCTACGTAAGTTTGTTAACGCAATTCAATAAAACCCGAGTTAAACTGAATTCCTGTTTGTAATGTTTATCATTATTTTATCTAATACCTATGGATACAATTCTGAATTCGCATATAAATTCAATTATTATAACTGCCATTACAAACGTATTTTAATAAAAAACAATGATTATTTGATGTGTAACTTGATTACTTTTTCAATTCCACTATCATAGGTATTCTTATATTAATCAAGTGATTACATCGAGAGAAAGAAAAAATATACCAAAATAGTATGAAAAAAGGCAGGTATCTATGTAGGTAATAAATAGGTATACCTAATTATCTATCTAGGTATTATTTTTACAACACACAATTGGTTGATAATATTTTGAAAAAAAATAATGAATAAGTCCATCTCACGAGTAAAAACAAATTTTATTCAATAATATCACAAGACGACGACGTTTACAATATTTTCAGAGGTTCGTTTGATTAGATACTTACAGGTACATGTTTTAAATATAGGTAGCATATGAGCAAAAATTTTATTTTATAGGTACGAAAAAAAACGATAAAGAATGTTCATTGAAGTACAATAATTATTTCGCATCAACCGGGGAGGTAAATAGAAGTACATATACGAATGGCTAATTGTAAAAAGGCGTGGATTTCTCCCCTTGAAACTAATCAATGAAGAGTTCAATTTTCGAATATCACAACAAAACAACATTAAAAACGAATATGCACAATAAAAATTTAGTAACGTAGTCAAATAGGTAATTGTACTCGCACCGAGAATTATTATTTTTCTTATTGAAAATTATATAAAATGTTGAAATTGAACCCTTTATTTGAAGAATGGCTGACATTAAGAACGTCACTGTCGACTATTTTCCATTGATTATTCAATTTTTGCAATTTAATGATACCGCAGTAAGGAACTTCATACAGTAATCTTCCAATTACGTCACCATCTCGTGGCTTGAAGCCTATCAATTGTCGGGAACAGATATCTAATGTTGAACCATGACCTAACAGAAGTACATCTCCGCCACCTATGAAAATAATCGTATTCGTAAATGCAACGCAAAATATTACGACTTAATTCACATTAACAAAGAACGAACCGTTTTGAGACACTTCATCCAAGATTTTGGTGACAACATTGAATCCTCGTTGGTAATATTGCTCGCTAGTTTCAGTTAATAGGGTTTTTAGGTGATCGTAGGAGTATATGGGTTCGTAATTTTTGTCAATGAGGAAACCTTCATCGAGCAGTTCTTCTTTAGACATAAAGGACGGATATATACCTGCATACAAACTAACCCATTCGAATAAACCGGGTTCAACTTTGATTGCCACTTCATTTACAATTCCTGCTCCTAAAATAAAATAATATTCCTACTCAAATTTTATTGAATAATATGCTATTAATTAATAAATCCAATATTCGATAGGTAATGAAATTTACCTTTGAAAACGTTATGACATGTCTGTATACATCGCAAAGCCGGGGAGCTGTATGCATGACGAATATTTACGCCTGCCAGTGCAAAAGATTCTCCGATAAGCTGTGACTCGAAAGCCCCAATATTTGTCAAAGGGGAGTCAAATCTAAACGATTCAAGTGAACCTTCTCTTTTCGGTAAACTAATCGGCATATTTGAATCATATCGAACATATTTTCCTACAAAAATATTCAAATAGTGTACTTGTATTATAGAAATCAGTACGTAAGTCTAGGTTCTAGGTACAGGAGTACAGGCAGCAAGGTAAGAGCGAATTATTGAATTATTTTTATTATCGGTACAAAGTATCTACCTTCGGGTGAAATACAGTTGGATAACCAGTTTTCGAAAAGATTATCAACCCGTTCAGCGTGGCGCATCACGTATATGTTTGTGCTGGTTTCCTAATTAAAAAAAAAAAAAATCACATAAATGAGATAGAAATTGTCAATATTGTTAATGAATAATAAATAGGTAATAAATTAATATATGTAATATATTTATAATATATTTTCTGAAGGAAAGTTAAGTGAGAGATGAAAAAAATGATAACCCACTAAAAAATAATAAATAAATTGGACGATTAAATCTATGAAATGCAGTAAAAATTTAACACAAAAAACAGATACTATCTGAATTTTTTACATTCGTTGAGTTTCAGAGGTCAATTCCGCGTGGCAGTTATGTTGATGAACTATCTTTAACAATTTTAATTGAAATTGAATATGTACTACCTTCACTCATGCTTTTATCTAAACTATTTTCAGCAACTCTACATAAAGAAAGTTCGAATAATTTTTTCAAGTTGATCAACTTGAAAAAAAAAATAGTAGTGCCTACGGTTCATACAAGTAGGTAGGTAGTTAGGTAGAAGTATTTACATTTGTACACCTGGCAAATTGACAAGTGGCATGTTATTAATGATGAAATAATTCAAGTGGAATGAGAATATGAAAATCTGTGCAAGAAACAATTGGTAGATAGTTACAGAAAAATTTGAAATTACAAATTTATTCACCTGGTGCCCATTTGTTTCTGAAACTTCGTTTTTTTTCAACATCGAATAACCAGTAAGGACAGGCATTGAGACAGATATCAAACCTAAAGAAATAATAAATAAAGGTTTCGGTTTTACACGGATTATTTTACAAAATGAAATGGATATAGGTAGGTAGGTATTTATGCGTTTGTTCACGTACATTGTATGAACAAAAAACGCACAGATTCAGAAACAAAATAATTAATTTTTCTGAAAAATAAAATAATCATGAACATAATAATCACTTTTTCAAACCAAGCAAACGAACAAAAATTTTTTCAACAATAAATCTGCCAATTTTGACACAAATATACTCATAACGACAACGACACTATTTGAATAAAGACACATCTTACACCCAAATTTTCAATACTAATTGATAAAAATTTTACCCGTGTATTGTAATCGAATAGCTATTTTAGAACACTGAAGTGAAAGCATCTTTAGAAATTCGTTTGAAATTAGAACTACGTGAAATTTAATAACATAAATCATGGCATTATTAATTGATAAATTTCTAACTGATTACCTTCCTTGATAAACTTTTCATTTCGAATATCAAATTATTAAGGCGAAATATTAAAGAATTAAAATATCGACGAATTCTTTATTTGGTAAAAGGTTCTTTGAAAATTAATTCAAGGCTAACCTTAATGGACAAATATGAAGGGTCACCGCTCAACACTAAAAACAACTCCAAATTTACTAAGTAGGTACGGAGCTTAGTGTAAAAATCTTTAGTAGAGGTATACATTTTTAAGCAATTTAAGTTAATGTCTTGAAATTATGAAAAATATTTTTCAAATGTGTATATTGATGTTGGTGGAAATTGAAAAAGCGAGACGTTCAAGCACTTACTTTCCGCAGTTTCCGCCTGATGATAAAGCACTTAATTTTAAGCAATTAAAATAGTCGACTTAAGACGACTAATTTAACATTATATTAATTATTACATTACACTAGCAGTGCAGGCTGATAAAAAAAATTGATATCGCGAAAAGTTGAGATAAAATATAAGTCATGATAACAGAACAGGGTTACCAAAAAAGTGAAATATAGAGTGACCTCTTGATTTAATATTACCGTAAGAAGAAAAATAAATATTTTACAAAAAAATGATGATTTCGAAGGAAAGTTATTCAATTTATTTAATTTGTTAATCTCATAAAATAGAGCCAATAGTATTTTTTATATAAAATACAATACAAAGTTCTGTTATTATGAGAAAAACATTCAATGAGAAATTTAGATTACGAACACGATTTACATTTTCTTATTTCATCGCGCAAGGCGCAACAGCAGAACAGCTGATGATCCACGTTTATCATTTTTTTATGTGATGAAAAAAAATTATCACATCACCATATGTACACCTGTGTTTCTAAAAGAAAAATATAATTTTTGTAAGAAATAATATAATTTTTGTAGAATGAAATTTGGCTAAATACCTTTTCAAATTTTTGGGGGCACAGTATAGAATAAATTCGAAATGTTCCTAGGTACGTAAGACATTTTTCACGATGCAATGACCATTATTTTACTCTACGCTGTATAATTTTTGATGTTTATATTTTTAGAGAAATCAATTCTCACTTTTTTACTGCTCAATTTCCGGTACACTGGTGTACATTCGTGGAATAATGACGAATTGGAAGTTTTTGATGCCGTTGATGATGTCAAACAAAACTTCTATACGCTACTGAACGTTACTCAGGTATTTTGCATATAATATACAACCTACAACAATCTAATTGTAGTTGAATATTACTAAAATTTACTATTATTTTTCTCTTAGGATGTCGATTTAAATGGTATTAAAAAGTCATTCCGTAGACTTTCCTTGGCTTTACATCCAGATAAAAATCCATCTCCGACGGCTGAACAAGATTTCCGACACATCGTTACAGCATATGAAATTTTGAAAAGTACCGAAAAACGTCAATACTATGATAAGTTCCTGGAACATGGCATGCCTGACTGGAGGCAAGCTGTGTATTACTATCGAAGAGTTCGTAAAATGGGACTGCAAGAAATGTGTTTAATCTTAGCCGTTATTATTAGTATTGGACAGTATTTGGTCGCATGGGCATCATACGTCGAACAAAAGTACACATTGGTATGTGCTTCACTAATTATTACATTTTGGCATCTTGAAAATACATTTTAGCTTTGTTAATTTTATTTTGTAGAAAGAATTGCTGAAATCTAAAGACAAGAAAGCGAAAAAAATGAGAAAAGGGAAATCTGAAACTACGTTTTCCGATGAATATATCGAATCAAATGTTAAAAAACCCAGGTTCGTCTAAAATGCACCCTTGTATGACTTTATTACTTGGTGTTAGTGTACTAAATCATGGATCCTGTTTTTGTTTCAGTGTGCTGAACACATTACCTTTTCAAATATGTTACGTCATAAAAGCGTTGACTGTATTTCTTTTCAAATTAACAATTTCAACTATAAAAGATTGGCACAAAGAATCAGGCGTAAAAGTTTCAAAAGAACAACCTCGTCAAAGGTACGAAATTTTTGTGCATTTTTATTTAGTACGTAGACGTCCCAAAATATCGATTCATTTTGAAAAAATGTTATAGAACTGAACCACATCAAAAATCCAACCATGAAAAACCAAAAAGAGTCGATTTCGTTCCTGAAATAATAACGTACGCGCCTGAAATACATCAAACTACGAATAAGAAAACCGACGAAGAAATTACCAAAAGCCCTCCGCTTATCAGTGGTGGATTATGGACAGATGACGACATACTAGACTTGATAAAATTGGTGAAAAAATATCCCGCCGGAGAATCCGAAAGATGGCAGAAAATTTCTTACGCGATGAATAGGCCGGTACCTGAAGTCACTCATATGGCTAATAAAATCAAAGACAATGATTTCCGCTTGCCTGCTGAAATTGAAGAAGAAGTTGTAGAACCTGAACCGAAAAAAGTGAAAACCCGTGGTGGTAAAATGGGAATCGGTGGTGCTGAAGGTGAAGAGGAAAATGCACAGAGTTCGAATTGGACTCAAACGCAGCAAAAAGCGTTTGAAGCCGCCCTTAATAAATATGGTAAAAAATCTGTTGACGATCGCTGGGAAAAAATTGCCAATTGTGTGCCGGGAAAAACCAAAGTTAGTACGTTTACTATTACTGTTGTAAATTAATCGTATTCATTCCATAATATTTACACTCTTTCATTCATTACGTTATAGGAAGACTGCATGCTTCGTTATAAAAAGATCGCTTCGATGGTTAGACAAAGAAGGGTCGTCGATGAAGTTCAAGAAAACAGTTAAAATTGGGAACAACGTGAAATTTTTTCATAAATCGAAAACTGTGATTTTTTTTTTTATATCTACGGTTACGTCAAGATTGGTAACATTGTAACGTTATCTTATCGTGGTTGAACATGAAATTGTAAAAATTGAACTTTGATTCAGATATATTTGCTTTCATACGAGTACGTGGAAATTAATTTTTCGTGCTCGCGATTCTTATAAAAATTCTCATAGAATTCGTACTTATTGGTATAATGTTAATTCATTCATCTCACGTACGATAAAGTCTAATTGTACAAACTTTTTTACGACAAGAAGGAAATCTCGTAAGTTGAATTTATATACTTTTCATCATTAACGTTTTTCTATAAGTAAAAAAATGAAATGCTTCAATAATACTCGAATTATTTGACAATAAATAACGAAGGTTGCAATTAAAGGTATTCGTTGATTGAAATATTTTTCAATAGTTACCATTTTTTATACGTGGGAATATCCACTCGAATAGTTTATTTTGAAGTATTACTATGTCGTTATAAGAATTTATCTTTTGCTACTACCGGTATTAATTTTGATAAGTGTAAATAAATTATACTTTTAGGAATAAGTTTATCGACTTGCGTAATTATCTGTTTTACAGATTTTTCATTATTTGAATATGTATTTTAAATATTGTGTTGTGTGTTTTCCTTTGAGTGATCTCCAGATAAAATCGTTGGAATCTGCTTTTAGTATGATTTTTAATGCAATATTTTTGAAAAAAAATATATCCATCTACTGTCTACCTACCTACGCAAATCGTTACGTTGTGTATTTCCTATCGATTTTTCCTATGCCATATTCTCAAGATACGGGTTGTTTTTTTTCATTTATACACTGCGAATGTTTATTATTATTTCTGCTCAACAATACTTCGATTGTTTTTGAACAGGCTAATTCATTGCCCTACTGTAATTTGGTTGAATTTTATTTTAGTCATGTACTTTTATTTTTTATTTCTTTAAAATATAAAAACACAGTTCATGATTTCGCTACATCGTTTTACCTACTTTAGGCTTTAGGAATAGGAATGCGATAAATTTTGATGAAATTCTAATCTGTAATGAATAAGAAAAATTGAGATTATCTACATAGGTATCAATAACGCCTTCCGCGTTACTTTTTTTTAATAAGTCTCGAAATTGTGATGACCTAATTCTTCAAAATTTTTAAAATAATTTTCAGGCGCCTAGCCATGTGAAATTGAGTACTAAATTTATATCTTTGGTGAAGAAATTTTGGAATTTTGGAATTTTGGTTATGCATAGCAAGAAATATTCTTAAATTACCGTAGAACGTATTGAATAACGTGTACAAATATTACCTACCTATTTAATATAGTTACTTCAGAAGAAAGAATCTCCACTCAATGACTTGACCTTTAACGAAAAATATTTTAGAGGTGTTTTTGACCACGACCCTCTAGTCTAGTTATGTAATTATACTTACTGGAAATTTGATTCCATTCATTATTATCTACCGTCTCCGCACATACCTTATCTACGTCAAATTCGTTACATACGAAGTAAAGAAATGAACAAGATTGGTGTTTCATTCATGTAGTGACCTTTTCTTCATTCTTTACGACAATGTTATACTTTCATACTTATACACGAACATAAAAGTATATCTGATGCTTATAGGTATTAGGTACCCAATACCTATGTAGCTACTAGCTAGGTATATTTGAAATGGTAATTTAATGAATCTATTATCTACGTAGAGCATTCATAACGGAAAGACAAATAGCCACACAGGAATAAATCATTAGTCGCTTACGAGTGGTGATTTTTTTCTTTGAGTATTTAGTAACCTATTTTATCAAGTTCATAATTTTTAAGCGATTACGAATTTCGACATTTTGATGTGTTTTCGGCATAAAAACCTCACTGTAAGTGTCTAGGCTACCTACTTACTTACCTACTTATTTACTTGACTATTGAATAGTGTTTTGTGAGATAGGAAAAAGTACCAGTCCAGTCAGCGGTTTAATTAATTTCACCTCCTTCCTGTTTTTTTTTGGGGGGGGGATATTGCCCTATTTAGATAAAATATGTACATGATAACCGATAGCATATCAAATTGCGATAGAAAATTTTTGTATGTGGACTAGAATTAAGTAGATAAAGTAAATAAGTACATACACTCGATGGTCTTGGTCAAGATCATTTAAAAAGATACGGGGAATTTTTGAAAAAATTTCAGATTTTTGCCTTACATAACTAGGTATAATAAATAGATATATATTTTGAGTTTTTGAAAACTTTTCATCTACAGCTTCATAAGTCATGCTCTAAGGAAGTAGGTAAATAAATAGGCAGACTTATCCAGTCAATTTAACCTAAATAGGTATCTACCTATTTACCAGATTTTAGTTTTAAGAAAATCTTTTTACAATGAAACGATTTGTTATTGGTTAACGATTTATAATTCAGCAATCGTTTTTTATGAAATTCGGGAGTATGAGTATGTACATGTACATATCTGTTGAGTTACAGCAATTCCTTGACCCGTAATGTTACCAGAGGTATTGAAATTTTAATTTCATCTATCATTTTTATCGGCACATTATACGAAGAGGATTATCGTATCTTGAAATGTTGGAGAAGTAATTAAATTTTCGTTTTTAGTTGTTAGGTATCTCACTCGAAAAGTACACGCACACATTTGAATTTTAAATATTCCATGAAGAGAATTCGAAATTGATTTTAACATCGAGAAGATCGCAGGATAAGTGCCTAGGACAAGTTTTCAGGTACCTATCTACCTACCTATTTAATATTTTTGCGTATAAAGTAATCTTATGGACTGTGATTCGTTTTAAATTTTCAGTAAGAACCTATTAGTACAGTCGTAAATGGAACGTCATAAACCTAAGACGTACATATTTTCAACAAATGAGATGGGTTTATTTTTTGAAAAGCCTCCTTTTCCGGGTGTTCATTCTTTTTCAAAAAATCTCATCTCTGTACTTGAGGCCTCGATTGAAAATTTTTTTTAACAAAGGTTGTAGATTGAGATCCTTGGAATAATTTTGGTCAAAACAGGAATCCCGATAGGACCCCCCGCTACCATCTAATTTTGCATAAAACGTATGAAAATCATTGGATGATTTTCATATCATAGCTATTGTCCAAAATTGGTAGGAAATGAAGGGTACAATCATATAGGTACAATTAAAATTTTTGTAAAGAACAAAATTATTTTTTAAATTTCAATCTACAACTATTGTAAAAAAATTTTTAAATTGGGGGTCTTGGGAATGGAAGAACGGATATGAAGGGCTTCCAAAGAAAGACTGTTTGAAACTGGGAAGTTTTGAAAAATTGCATACCCCCTCATTGTTTTATCTAATTGTATGGCGAAATTACGAACGAATCGAATGTTTACAGAATCTATTTGCTGTACCGTAAGCCACCAAAGTTGCATCGAAATGACTGCAAACTGTACGAATAAAGTTCAAGGGAGATTTTACGAAATTGGATAGGAAGGAGCGGTCTAATCGTCTTTTTTATAATGACCAAAATTAATCCAAGAATCTCAATCTACAACTTTTGTTTGGAAATTTTTTCAATCAGGGCCTTATGTACCGAGATACAATTATTTTTTGGAAATGGATGTGTCCTCGAAAATGATGGCTGCTCTAAAATAAAATGGAACTCCAACTCATTAAAATAACTTGAATTTGGTTTATTATTCGATAACTTGTGTAGGTATAATATAAAGCGAATATTAGCCCTACACATATACCTACCACTTATAATTGAAGTCAAGTATCTAGATATAGATAGGTACGGTAGTAGGTGCCTACTTTGAAAGAAAAGTTACCAATATTAAAAAGCTATAAATTAATAAATTTCGATAAACCGTTACTTTTTGAATAACTAAATGAATTATCTGTATGTGATGACTGCTCTAAACCCTGACCTTGCTGTAGATTAACGTTTTTACTGATTAAAACATATTGGCTTAGAGACTTTACGGCTTACGAGTAGTCGAGTACTAGGTAGGCAGGGATCGTGACGAAGCAGATTTTAGGATATTCAGCACAGAAAATTATCGAACTTTGATAAGATTGATGAATAATGATATCGTGGTAAATATTTCATCACTTTTAACAAATTCATTTTGAGTTTATCTTTTTGTTCCATCGGAAGTTTACAATGGCTCCTGTTGATAAGGAACGTTTCTATCTACTTACTTACAATGTTGTTCGTCGATAATGTTCAGTTAAGTTACTATCAGTGTCAGTTCTCAATTCTCGTTTCTACAGTTGGAAATAATTGTGTATTACGTATTCCTATTCGTATTGTCGTTAAATGGCAGAAGTGGTGTAATTATTGGCTTGTAGGAAATGTTTTTTTTTAAATTTTAATATCAACGTAGTGGTTTTTGACCATGGTCAGTGCTCGTATACTGTAGTTGATAAGTACCGTGTACCTCATATTGTGTCGTGAACACGAACAGAGGATGTTTACCTGATTCGTAACAATGTAGAAAAACTATCAGCAGTACTGTATACGTCTTACTCGGCGGTATTTGGCTATTTTTAATGTACCTAATACTGTCAGGTAAAGGCGTCTTCAAACTGCATTTTCCTCAACAATTCGTGACGAGTAAAACACCAATATCTAGGTATAATATGGCTAGTATTAAATATTAAATTGCATACTGTAAGTACTCCTTTCCACCTAATAATTTTGAAACTGTATATTTCTAGTGTTTTGATTAATTTTAGCAAATAAGTTTTCGCTACATATGTGTGCGATCTTTTAGACCAAACACATCACTTCTTATAACTAGATATGAGCTATTCATGAAAGAAGTACCTACTACCTACCCACCTACCTACACATGGAGTACTTTTCATTTTAGTTCAATAAAAAAATTTTATGTGTATATTTACAGATTTACAACCAGGCAATTTATTTATAGATTACGATTTCTATAGCTTTTCTAATTTGAATTTGACTTGAAGTGATGGGGGCAGTTTAGTTTTTACCTATATACCTACTTATAATTTGCCTACACTTTAAATAAAAATTTGCAGTAGGTATAAACTGAAAGTTTCGTAAAATTTCCATCAGAATAACCTCAAGAACAAGAGAGATTTACCTACGAAGAAAAATTGCTGTATTCAATCAACACGTCACAATTTCCACAAGAAATAAGTAAGTACAAAATAATCATGATAGCAATCAAAGTGAAAAATGCATTTTTCTTCATGTAATACAAAAATCAACTTGAAATGTATAACAAAATAATCTATAAATGTACAAGTAACAACCAACGAGAGTATATTATTTAAAAAATGCATGCATGGGTACCTGAAGTACAAAATTAATAAATTCGAATAAATTATTTAAAAATCATTTAGCGAAAGAGTAACCGTGAGATGATTTGCTCTGATCATATCTACGATATTATCTATGTTCGTAAAATATTTCAGGTTTACTTTCACTTTCCATAAAGGATGAAAACAAGCTCTCCAGTTCCAGGAAATTGTTATAGGAATCCAGAACTTTTTTGGATCAGTATTTTCATTTCTGCGATTTACGATTACCGAAGTCTGGAAAATGTTGAATTTGATAACTAGATGATCCGTACACCGGAACAGTTTCTATGTTATTCTCGGTAGATGGCTGTAAAAATTACAGAAGAGGTAATACGGATTTCATGGAGTTCATGGCCGGCAAATTAGCAATGGCTCAGCCAATGTACCACAAAATTTTAAAAATAAAGAGCCACACCCCAGTAAACTGGGAAAATGCAAAAATTAAATAGGTTCACTGCTACACACTATCAAATTAAAATCTTTGATTTTCTTGGAGTCACGCAAAAAAACTTGCCAACTTTTAGGGTGAATGAAAATATTTCAAAAATTATGGGGAAGAAAGAAATGCATTTTTTTTTTAGAAGAAAAATCTGATTTTTTTGGAATAAAAAAAATACCTATCTTAATTTTTTGTTTCTATTACTTTGGGGAAGAAAATTTGAATTCTCTTAAAATCACGTAAAAAACTTTTCATTTTTTTAGAAAATAAATTCATAATTGGAAAAAAAAATCTTCATTTTTTTGGTACATTTTTTTTTAAATTTTAGCGTGGATAAGAAAAATTTTATGGAGTATAGAAATATTTCTTCGAAAAAAAAGAATCTTCTAATTTTTTAGCAAAAAAATCTTTTGAAAAAAAGTTTCATTTTTTTAAATCTTCCAATTACTTATTTGGAGAAAAAAACTTGCTTTTTGTGGAGAGAAATTTTAACATGAAAAAACTTTCAATTTTTTGACACAAAAGATTTACAATTTTTTGAAACGAAAAAATTTCAATTTTTTGACACAAATTTTGTTTTTAATATTTTGAAACAAAGATATTTTTAAAATTTTTGAAGAAAAAAAAAATAGTTTTTTGGACAAAAATGTCTTAATTTTTAAGCACATTTTTGTTTCAACTTTTAGAAACAAAAAATTTGTCAATTTTTTCGGAACAAAAAAGGTTACAATTCTTACAGTTTTGGAGTAAAAAATATACATTTCTAAAATTTTTGAAGAAATAACCCTTTCAATTTTTCGGAGAAAGAAAAATCAGAATTTTCATACTTACTAATGATAAAAATTAACTCAATTTTTGTCTCAAATCTTGAAAGTAAAAAATCTCTCACTTCTTCAAAAAAAAAAAAAAATCGAATTTTTTGTAGAAATATTTCTATGAATTTGGGGGGGGGGGGGGGGGGGAGTGGACATATTT
>FIZV01020144.1:0-16007 GCA_900050545.1 Trionymus perrisii | reverse complement strand
CTACTATCGAAGGAATTTATAAGACCTATTTTAATAGGCGTCGTATCATCGCCGAACATTTTGCAACTATTGTTGATCTACCTACGATTAAAGTAAATACGATTCGCGAGAGTGTCGACAAAGTGAAACGTTGCATTCGCGGAATCAAAGTCGCCGGTATCAATGTAATTGCAGCATCGCCCTTAATAACGTTCCTAGTGGTGAGAAAGTTACCCGAGAAGCTGCGGGTCGACTGGGACACTTCAAATCACGACTATTCGAGTTATCCTACGTTTGATGCGTTAGCCACGTTCCTAGAAAATAGAAGCTTTGCGTACGAGTCGTCATCGATCACGCAACCAATGTCGCAGTCGCAGTCAAAAGAGTCCAAATTCGTAAGCGGAAAAGGTATTGGGAAGGATGGAAAGAAAAATGCGTCGTCGTCGCTCAATATCACTGCCGCAGGTTTTAATTCGTCGGATAATTCGTCGTCAAACGGTAAAATGTGTATCGTTTGTAAACAAGATCATTTTTTAGATCAATGTCAGGTATTTTTACAAAAATCTGTAAACGATAGATTTTTTTTGGTTAAAAATAACCGATTATGTATACGTTGTTTAAAACCTAACCATAGTGTATCAGTGTGTACTCGTCCTATAAAATGTAATGCATGTAACGGTAGTCATCATAGATTATTGCATAGAGATAATAATCATATGAATAAAAATGATACTAGTGCGAAAACGACATCGCAGTCGTCGGTATCTGATAACGCGTCCGTGGCTAGTAGTGCATCTAAGACAACCGCTATGTCTACGTGTGCTTTAGGTAGTAATTCGAAAACGGTTTTTTTGGCCACTGCAGTTGTAAATGTTCAAAGTTCGAATGGAAACGAATTAGGTCGTATTTTTATTGACCAAGGGTCACAAAGTACTTTGATTTCGAAAGAGTTTTGCGATCGCGCGAAAATTAAACTGAACAAAAAGGATATTACTACGAGGTTAGTAGGTATCACTAATAATGCCGTTGAGGTAAAATATTATGTACAATGTGTTCTTCGTTCGCGTTTTTCGAATTTTCGTATGTCTATTTTCGCCGATGTAGTTGATAAAATTCCCTACACTGTAGATAAGAAAAATATTACTAGTGTTATCGAAGGTTTTACCTACAATTTTGCGGAATCGTTCGAATTACCGTATAATACCGCGGATATTTTAATCGGTAGTGAGTATGCTGAATTTTTATTATTAGAAAAACGTCACTTCGTAGATGGTTTGGTATTTAGAGAATCACACTTTGGTTATGTGATAACAGGTTCGTCGTCTCGGTGTTCATTTTTCGTGGAAAGTTCTTCCTTTTGTGGATTATCGAATACTGAGTTATCGGATCAATTTCGTAGGTTCGTTAACATTGACGAAATTCCTGATTCACGTAGGGAGAAAATTTTAGAACATGAACTTATCGAACGTCATTTTGAAGATACTTACAGTATTGATGAAGTAACCAATCAATTCGTAACTCGCCTACCGCTTAAGGAATCAGTTAAGGTGTTAAATGGATCTTTTGGAAAGGTATGTTCGATGTTTCGTAGATCGGAAAGTCGTAGGTCTGAAATTGTTCGAAAAGCATACGAAAATATTTTCAACGAGTATTTATCCTTGGGTCATATGTCGAAAATAGAGAATGTACCTGAGTCGAGGGCATATTATATGCCTCACCATGTAGTTTCGAAAGATGAAAATTCGCATCGTATCGTATTTAATGCATCGTATGTTGATAACTCGGGAACTTCGTTAAATTCCCATTTTTTAGAAGGACCGAAGATACAAGGAGATCTTGCGGTAAATATAATTCGTTTTCGTAGACATGTAATAGGTTTTACTTCCGATATATTTCGTATGTATCGCGATATTCTTATACATCGTGACGATCGTATTTTTCAACGAATTGTTTTTCGATTTGACGTTGAAAAGGAGCTTGACCATTATGAACTGAATACCTTGGTTAATGGTATTGGACCCGCTTCTTATATTGCAACAAAGTGCTTAGAGAAAATTTCGTCTTTTGTTAAGAGCTCGGATTTAGAGCTATCTGGCGTTATACGCGATGATTTTTATATGGATAATTTGGCGACTGGTGATACTTCTGTTGAACGAGCAGTTTGTTTGCAAAAAAGAGTACATAGTATGTTAGCGAAGTATGGGTTTCCATTATGTAAATATCAGAGTAATTCTAGTGAATTTTTGTCTAATCTTTCTGATAATTTAATCGATAATTTGAAAGTTCGTGAAGGTAAGGAATTTGTTTTTGTACTTGGTCTCATATGGTATACAATTAGTGACGAATTATCGGTGGATATTCGAAACGATCAGTTGCCTCTAGTTAGAACGAAAAGGGTTATGCTTTCTGACATTTCAAAGACTTTTGATATTTTGGGTATGTTGATGCCAGTTATGGTTAGGGCAAAAATCTTATTGCAAGATCTATGGAAAGAAGGCCGTCAATGGGATGAAGAGATCTCGACAGAGTTGAACGAAGAGTTCGATGAGTTTCGTAAAGATTTGTTAACCTTGTCATCGTATAGTGTACCTAGATGTTATTTTGGAAAAAATTTATTGAACAAGATACAGTTAATCGGTTACTGTGATGCGTCTACGCGTGCAGCATGTGCTGTATTGTATTTACGTTCTATTGATTGTTATGATAAGATAACAATTCGCTTTGTGTGTTCAAAATCTCGTTTAGCGCCGATTAAGATGGTTGATATCCATCGAATGGAATTAGTTGGTGCTCTTCTTCTAGCAAAACTGATTAACGCCCTCAGTGTTGATCTTTCAATAACGGATGTATTTTGTTTTTCAGATTCGCAGGTAGCTCTAAGCTGGATCAAGACTGATCCTATCAAATTAAAACAATTTGTGTCGAATAGAGTGAGTAGTATTAATTCGTTGGTAGAAAAAGATAATTGGTATTACGTCGAAGGTTCAAAAAATCCTGCAGATTTTGGCACGCGAGGTATATCGGCTACAAAATTTTTATCGTTAGATTGTTGGAAACAAGGACCGGTATTATTGTATGATAATAATTCGTTTGAGGAGTATGTAGGTACGAGGTTTTGTCTAGCTGAAAAATTGCCAGAATTGAAAGAAGATAAATGTTCGTATCTAATCGTTGATAATACTCATCCTATTTTATCTTTACTTGGTCGCCGTTCGTCTTTTGAGAAATGTATTTCGATCGTTGGTTATGTATTAAGGTATATTAATATCTTGAAAAATCGTGTTCGAAAAAAAGGTGGTGTGTTGAGAAAATTGAGCGAAATCGAGGTGAATGGTGCGATAGGAACAAGTAAATTATTGGAAGGCGAAGAACGAGATAAGGCGTTTGACGAAATTATTCGTGTGTCTCAGCGTGAAGCTTTTCCATGTGAATACGAAAAGTTGTTGAATGGATTGTCGATAAGTAAGAAAAGTAGGATTTTAGCTTGCGATGTATTTCTTGATGCAAAAAATATCATGCGTTCTAGAGGTAGAACAGTGAATTCTGCTTTTTCGTACGATGTAAAATTTCCTATCATTATTCCTGTCCGTTCACGAATGCTAGAATTATTTATCGAAAATGCTCACCTCAAACTAATTCATGCAGGTGTATCATCGTTGCTAAATCATGTTCGTTCGAGATTTTGGGTCGTAGGAAATCTCTTATCGCTAATAAAGAAACTAGTTCGTCGTTGTATTTGGTGCATTCGTATTAGAGCTCGTTGTTTGAAGCAAGTGATGGGTGATTTACCCAAAGAACGTTTGGTAGGAGATAGGCCCTTTCTAAATGTTGGAGTAGATTTGACTGGTGCAATTTTTGTAAAATGTCTCAACCACCGTTCGATAAAACATTACAAAGTTTATTTGGCTTTTTTTGTGTGTTTACGAACTAGAGCGGTTCACGTAGAAATTGTGGCAGACTTGACCACGGAAGCTTTTTTGAATACTTTGGAACGCTTTGTAGGCCGTCGTGGGTTACCTCAAGTTATTTTTAGCGATAATGCTACCAATTTTATAGGTACTCGAAATGTTTTGAATCGTTGTAGGTTGAGTAATTATTTGGACGAAAATAAGATCGTATGGAAAACGATAGCGCCTCGGACCCCTCATCAAGGTGGGTTATGGGAGGCGGCTGTCAAAGCTGGTAAGGCCTGTCTAAGTAAGGCAATTGGTAGTCAACGTCTCACCTTGCTTGAGTTACACGATGTTTCGACTAAAATTGAAGCTATTTTGAATTCGAGGCCCTTAGCCTATCGTAAAAGTAATGCATTCGTCGAGCCATTAACTCCGGCACATTTTCTCATAGGGACTGGAATGTTAGAAATACCTATTAGCGAGGACGCCGAAGGAATAAAACTCAAGAAGAGATATTTTTTGTATCGTCGTATTGTAGATTCCTTTTGGGAAACCTGGAGAAAAGATTACTTTAATCAACTTCGGAATCGAACAAAATGGAAAGAATCGTTTAAAAATCTCAAGGTCGGAGATGTTGTTCTTATATCGTCGAAAACAGAAGGAGTTTTCTGTTGGCCATTAGGTATAGTCGAAAAAATCTTTCCTGATCAACAGGGCTTTGTAAGGAATGTTGAAATTCGTAATGGGAATGGAGATTCTCGTAAAACTTCAATCCAAAACTTAGTTTACTTACCTGTCGATGAAGATGAAGAGTGAGGTATTCACTCTCATTGTTTTTTCTCTCGTTATTATAATTATCGAAACGTTAAACGTTCTAGTGATGTTGTATTCACTTTTGTCGTTTTTTTTCTCGTTTAATTGTCAATAAATTTCGTAATTATTGAGTATAGATTTCAAGTATCTTATGGATACGGTGTATATTTAGAATTAGTATAATTTAATTCTATTTCGAATGGAAAGTTTAGGTCAATTTTTTTTATTTCTTTTATTATAAGTTGTATTGTATATTTATTTTTTAGTTTGAAGGAGGTGACACCCCCTTCCGTGGGGAGTTATGTTTTCGTAGATTTACTCGGTATCGGTATTTAGACTAGTTTCGTATATTGTTTAGGTATGTTAGAGTGGGGTGTAGCGAATATGTTTCCTCACCGTAACTACATATCTGTAATTGTAATGTACAGTACAGTCCACAATAAATCGTTCGAAGGAAAGTATCTAGATTATTAAATGAAGTGATGATGTATGTAAACAATATGGTCCTTCGGGCCGGATTTTTCGTAATATTCCGGCTAGTTTAAAGAAAAAAAATTCGTGTTGTTTCGTTTTTTAAAGTTCGTATTCGTTCGTAAATCGTAAAATGGTAGAAACACAAGCGGAAAAGAACGCGAGATTGGCGCGCGAAAAAGAAGCCAAAATGAAAGCTGAGCTGCAGAAAGCTACCTGTTCGAAAAGAAGAATAACTCACGCGTGTAATAAAGATATAGCGGAGCTCAGATCCTTAGTTGAACAGCCAGTCTCAAAAGAAGTGGTATGCCAACTACAAGTATTTATTGAATCCTGTCGAGAATCCTTAGTAGCATTAGGTGAAACGGATGAATTTTTTTTTAAATATATCGACGCCGAATTAGACGATGAACAACGAGTAGCAAAAGAAGTCGAAATTATGAAGGTACGTGATGAACTTAAATGCGAGTTAAATAAAATGGTCGCGAAAATGAAAGTTATGGCCGATGCCCTGGTGCAACCTAAGCCTTCTGGCTCTACTCCTCCTCGTCAATCCATGGGTTTTTCGCAAATGTTTGAAAATGTTAGTGGTGGTTCCATACGATTAAATGATGTACCTTTACCGAAATTTGATGGTGCGTATGCTAACTTCGCGGATTGGTACTATGAATTTCTTAGCGCGATCGATAAAAATGAGCGGTATGATGACTTTCAAAAACTATATTTGTTAAAAAGATGTATGATCGGTTCGGCTGAAGAAATTGTAAAAGATGTAGGTACGGAAGGATCGTTGTATAAACCTACTATCGAAGGAATTTATAAGACCTATTTTAATAGGCGTCGTATCATCGCCGAACATTTTGCAACTATTGTTGATTTACCTATGATCAAAATAAATACGATTCGCGAAAGTGTCGACAAAGTGAGACGTTGCATTCGCGGGGTCAAAGTCGCTGGTATCAATATAACTGCAGCATCACCTTTGGTAACATTTCTAGTGGTCAGAAAATTACCCGAAAAACTGAGAGTTGACTGGGAAAACTCGAACCACGACTACTCTAGTTATCCTACGTTTGACTCATTAGCCACATTTCTCGAGAACAGAAGTTTTGCGTACGAATCGTCAACCACGCAACCAATGTCGCAGTCCAAAGAGTCCAAAGTCGTAAGCGGAAAAAGTAATGGGAAAGATGGAAAGAAAAATGCGTCGTCGTTTAATATCACTGCCGCAGGTTTAAATTCAACGGAGAATTTGTCGTCGAATGGTAAAATGTGTATTGTTTGTAAACAAGATCATTTTTTAGATTTATGTCCAGTATTTTTACAGAAATCTGTAAATGATAGATTTTTTTTGGTTAAAAATAATCGATTATGTTTACGATGTTTGAAACCAAACCATAGCGTAGCGGTGTGTACCCGTATGATAAAATGTAATTTGTGTAACGGTAGCCATCATAGATTATTACATCGCGATTTTAATAATATGAATAAAACGGATACTGGTACAAAATTGACGTCGCAATCGTCAGTACCAGATAACGCGTCTGTGTCTAGTAATACACCTAAGACAACCGCTATGTCTGCGTGTGCTTTAGGTAGTAATTCGAAAACGGTATTTTTGGCTACCGCAGTGGTAAATGTTCAAAGTTCGAAAGGGATCGAATTAGGTCGTATTTTTATTGACCAAGGGTCACAAAGTACTTTGATTTCGAAAGAGTTTTGCGACCGCGCGAAAATTAAATTATACAAGAAGGATATTACTACGAAGTTGATAGGTATCACTAATAATGCCATTGAGGTAAAATATTACGTACAATGTGTTCTTTGTTCGCGTTTTTCGAATTTTCGTATGTCTATTTACGCTGATGTAGTTGATAGAATTCCTTACACGGTAGATAAGAAAAATCTTAGTAGTGTTATCGAAGGTTTTAACTACAATTTTGCCGAATCGTTCGAATTGCCGTATGATACGGTTGATCTTTTAATAGGTAGTGACTAGTGAATATGCCGAATTTTTATTGTTAGAAAAACGCCACTTCGTTGAAGGTATGATTTTTAGGGAATCACATTTTGGTTAAGTAATAAGGGGTTCGTCGTCTAAGTGCTCCTTTTTTGTAGAAAGTACGTTTTGTGGTTTATCAAATTATGAGTTATCGGATCAGTTTCGTAGATTCGTTAACATTGAAGAAATTCCTGATTCTCGAAAGGAAAAAACTTTAGAACACGAACTTATAGAACGTCATTTCGAAGATACGTATAGTATCGACAATGCAACTAATCGGTTCGTAATACGTCTACCGCTTAAGGAATCCGTCAATGTGTTAAAGGGGTCTTTTGGAAAGGTATGCGCGATGTTTCGTAGGTCTGAACGTCGTAGGTCCGAAGTTGTTCAAAAAGCCTATATAAATATTTTCAACGAGTATTTGTCTCTGGGCCATATGTCGAAAATAGACAAGGTACCGGATTCAAGGTCATATTATATGCCTCACCATGTAGTTTCGAAGGATGAAAATTCGCATCGTATCGTGTTTAATGCATCGTAGGTATGTTGACGATTCGGGGACTTCGTTGAATTCTCATTTTTTAGAAGGGCTGAAGATACAAGGAGATCTTGCGGTAAATATAATTCGTTTTCGTAGGCATGTGATAGGTTTTACTTCGGATATATTTCGTATGGTTTTACTTCGGATATATTTCGTATGTATCGCGATATTCTTATTCATAGTGAAGATCGTATTTATCAACGAATTGTTTTTCGATTTGACGTTAATAAAGAGCTTGACCATTACGAGCTAAATACGTTAGCTAATGGGATAGGACCTGCTTCCTATATTGCAACGAAGTGTTTAGAGAAAATTTCTTCGGTTTCTAAGAACTCTGATGTAGAATTATCTAACGTTATACGCAATGATTTTTATATGGATAATTTGGCGACTGGTGGTACTTCAGTCGAACAAGCGGTTTGTTTACAAAAAAAGGTGCATAGTACTCTGTCGAAATATGGTTTTCCGTTGTGTAAATACCAAAGTAATTCTAATGATTTTTTATCTACTCTTTCCGAAGATTTAATCGATAAGTTGAAAGTTCGTGATGGTAAAGAATTCGTTTTTGTACTTGGTCTCATATGGTATACTATTAGTGACGAATTATCTGTAGATATTCGAAACGATCCGTTGCCTCTAGTTAGAACCAAAAGGGTCATGCTTTCTTGCTTTCTGACATTTCAAAGACTTTTGATATTTTGGGAATGTTGATGCCGGTTATGGTTAGGGCAAAAATCTTATTGCAAGATTTATGGAAGGAAGGTCGTCAATGGGATGAAGAGATATCGACAGAATTGAACGAGGAATTCGATGAGTTTCGTAAGGATTTGTTAAGTTTGTCATCTTACAGTATACCTAGATGTTATTTTAAAAGAGATCTATTGACCAAAATACAGTTAATCGGTTACTGTGATGCATCTACGCGCGCAGCATGTGCCGTAGTGTATTTACGTTCTATCAATTGTGATGATGAGATAACAGTTCGTTTAGTGTGTTCAAAATCTCGTTTAGCGCCGATTAAGATGGTAGATATCCATCGTATGGAGTTAGTTGCTGCTCTTCTTCTAGCAAACCTAATTCATGCCCTTGGTGTTGATCTTTCGATAACGGATGTATTTTGTTTCTCTGATTCGCAGGTAGCTCTAAGCTGGATTAATACCGAGACTATCAAATTAAAACAATTTGTGTCGAATAGAGTGAGTAAGATAAATTCGTTGGTTGAAAAAGATCATTGGTATTACGTCGAAGGTTCGAAAAATCCGACAGATTTTGGCACGCGAGGTATATCAGCTACAAAATTTTTATCGTTAGATTGTTGGAGACAAGGTCCGTTGTTATTGTATGATAATGATTCGTTTGAGAAGTACGTAGTTACTAGGTTTCGTCTTGCTGAAAAAGTGCCAGAATTGAAAGAAGAAAAATTCTCGTATCTAATCGTTGATAATACTCATCCTATTTTATCTTTACTTGGACGTCGTTCATCATTTGAAACATGTATTTCGATCGTCGGCTATGTATTAAGGTATATTCGTATCTTGAAAATTCGTGTTCGAGAAAAAGGTTGTGTGTTGAAAAAATTGAGTGGAATCGAGGTGAATGAGGCGATAGGTACAAGTAAATTATTAGAAGGCGAAGAGCGTGATAAGGCGTTTGATGAAATTATACGTGTGTCTCAGCGTGAAGCTTTTCCGTTGGAATACGAAAGGTTATCGAATGGATTGTCGATAAGTAAGAAGAGTAGAATTTTAGCTTGCGATGTATTTCTCGATGCAAAAAATATCATGCGTTCTAGAGGTAGGACAGTGAATTCTGTTTTTTCGTATGATGTTAAGTTCCCAATTATCGTTCCTGTTCGTTCAAGAATGCTAGAATTATTTATCGAAAATGCCCACCTCAAGTTAATTCATGCAGGTGTATCGTTGTTGTTAAATCACGTTCGTTCGAAATTTTGGGTCGTAGGAAATCTGTTATCGCTAATAAAGAAACTAGTTCGTCGTTGCATTTTGTGTACTCGTATTAGAGCTCGCTGTTTAAAACAAGTGATGGGTGACTTGCCCAAAGAACGTCTGGTAGGAGATCGGCCTTTTGTAAATGTTGGGGTAGATTTAACTGGCACAATTTTCATAAAATGTCTCAACCATCGTTCAGTAAAGAATTACAAAGTTTATTTGGCCTTTTTTGTCTGTTTACGAACTAGAGCAGTTCACGTCGAAATTGTGGCAGACTTGACCACGGAATCTTTTTTAAGTACTTTAGAACGCTTTGTAGGCCGTCGTGGATTACCTCAGGTAATTTTTAGCGATAACGCTACGAATTTTATTGGTACTCGAAATGTTTTGAATCGTTGTAGGTTGAGTAATTATTTGGACGAAAATAAGATCGTATGGAAAACGATAACGCCTCGGACTCCTCATCAAGGAGGTATATGGGAAGCTGCCGTAAAGGCAGGTAAAGCCTGTCTAAGTAAGGCAATTGGTAGTCAACGCCTCACCTTGCTTGAATTACATGACGTTTCGACTAAAATCGAAGCCATTTTGAATTCAAGGCCTTTAGCCTATCGTAAAAGTAATGCATTCGTAGAGCCATTAACTCCGGCACATTTTTTCATAGGGACTGGAATGTTTGAAATGCCTATTAAGGAGGAAGCCGATGGAGTGAAATTGTCTCAGAGGTATTTTCTTTGGAGACGAATTGTGGATTCCTTTTGGCATACGTGGAGACACGATTATCTAAATCAATTGAGGAATCGAATGAAATGGAAGGAATCGTTTAAAAATCTCAAAGTCGGAGATGTTGTTCTAATATCGTCAAAAACAGAAGGAGTTTTCTCTTGGCCATTAGGTATAGTCGAAAAAATCTTTCCTGATCAACAGGGTTTTGTAAGAAATGTTGAAATTCGTAATGGTAATGGAGATTCTCGAAAAACTTCGATTCAGAATTTGGTTTACCTACCCGTCGATGATCGTTTTGAGTGATGTCGTATTCACTCATCATCATTTTTCGTTTATTAATTATGACGTTTATCGAAACGTCATTACTTCGTAATTATATCTATTAGAAATTTTCAAATGTTATTTCGATACTGTTCTTATTAAAATTATTGGTTTTAGTTTTATTTGAAATGTAATTTTTGTTATTTTTTAATTTGAAAGTTGTATACTTATTTTTTAGTTTGAAGGAGGTAGTACCCCCTTCCGGGGGAGTTATGTTTACGTATCTTATACTGGTGATAGTGGGGGATTCGATACACGATGTATGTGGTAGGTACTCAATAAATGTATACAGTCCGCTAATAAACGTTGTAACGAGAGCGATATGTAAAATGATTATTTTTCGTAAAACAAGGAGTGTTGTTTGTGTATGTTGGTTTTTAATTTCTTCTACACCAGGTGGCGTTCTCAAAAGAACGACTTTTTTGTTGTTGGTGTAAATCCATGCGTCGGCATTGGATTGATAATTTGATAAGCATTGGAATTGAACTGCTGACGTTTTAAAAAATGGCTCAAAACAGTGTGTTAAATGAATTAATACATTTACGGGTGCTTTTCAATTCATAAATTCATAAAATAAATTAGAAAGATTTTTAAACTTTTCACCGTTTCACTTATCACATTACATTACACCAAAACAAAAACCCACTCCAAAGTGGGTACTAAAAATTCAACACCAGGTGTACACCAGGTGTACACCAGGTGTTATTAGTTTTCGAAAAGAACGTCGTGCACCTAGCGCTACACCCGCGAAAAGAAAACTTTTTTACACCAGGTGCAGGTTGGTGTAGTTTGGTGTAAGCGAAAAGAACTCAGCTGTTGTGTAGCACTGAGTTTTTCAACCGTTTCTACGATTTTGCCGATTTCAATTTTGGATAAAAATAAATTTAGTATTTAAAAGTCGAAAAATCCTCTCAGAAATACTCCCTCAAATGGGGTTTATGGTTTAAAATAAAAAAAAAAGTGTTCCAAATGTTTTGAAAAGTTGTATTATGTTGATGCTGTAATAGTGAAGATGTACAGGCGTGACTGAGTTTTTAAAAACCTTGCATTCGAAAAGTTCAATGAAGATGGTGCCTGTTTGTACGTGCGACGGGCCTAAAAGGGGTTAAAAGCGAACGAGCAGGCGGGAGCGAAGCTCACCGCGGGGGGTTGGGCCGCGAAGCGGCAAGGGGGCGAAGCCCCCCAGTAATTCATAAATGTTATCCGTGCAGCTGCAAAGGTATTTTAAGGTCGATGCTCTATTTCTTTTTTTTTTCTTCTTTTTGATAGAAGATCTTTGGAATTGTAACGTTAAATTGAAAAATTGGGAAATGAAAAAATAACTAGACAGCCAAGCTCCGCTTAGCAGGAAGATTGTGCGTACAGCTGCAGCGTAGGCATTGATTACCTCGTAAACGTAATCAATTAAAATATTACATGAATTTAAAAACGAAATTAAAAACTTTCAAAAATGCACGTACCTATATAGTGGATTTTTCATTCATTTTCCGATCAAAAAATTATTTTTTAAATCAATTTCTGAAATAAAAAAAAAAAAATCACAAAAAATACGGGAATACTTCATAACTAAATTAATTTTTTTGTCACCTCTCCCCTCCTAAAAAAAGGGGAAAAAATCCATACAAAAATTAAGATATTTTTTTCTCTAAAGGTAGGTACTTATAGAAAATGAAGAGAAAATGAGTTCAGAATCAAATTAATTAAAATAGGTATTAAATTTAATAATAAAATTAAATATTTTCAAAAAAGTACGTTTAAAAAAATTAATTCCTAAAATCAAAAAAGAGAAAAGAAGAAAAAAAATTTGAGAAAATTTAAAAATATGGAAAATTATGGGAATTCTTAAAAGGAAATTTAAAATTTTCAGAAAGGTAATTGGTTGATTTGTTATTTATTTTTTTTTTTTTTTCAATTAAAAAAATAAATAAATTCCTGAAATTGAAAAAAAAAAGTTAGAGGAGAAATTTCTCGATTTTTTGTGGAACAAAATTTTTCAATTTTCTAGACTAAAAACGATACGCTTGTGCGGTCTTCGTTACTGCACAGGCGTAAAAAATATATATGTATATACTTATTCAAAATCAAAATCTCCTTTATTAGCGAAATTTTACAAAATTAAATTAAGTTTCACAAAATGAAATAAACTAGATAAAATAAATATTTGCCGAAACTCCGCTATGCCCAAAATTGGGCGAAGGATTCCTGTAAGCGTTCCCATTCGTTCCTGTTGAAAGTTACACGATTATAGAATTTGTGCTTCAGAAAATTTGTGAAGTCATCTTCCCACCTAGCCTTTTGTTTGCCTTTTTTACGTTGTTTATAAGTTAAGTACCAGTAGGTTAGTCTATATGTCCATCGATTATCGTTCATCCTTCCTACGTGTCCTGCCCATTTCCATTTGTTTCTTCTTATTAAGTGAGTTATATTCAGGTTATTTTTTAGTTTAGTCCTTATTGTTTTTATTTTTATCTTGTCTTTTAATTTTATATTCAGAATTGACCTTTCGATTGCATTTTGGGTTACTTCTATTCTTTTCGCAAGTTTTTTAGTGAGAGTCCAAGTTTGTGATCCGTAGGTGAATGTAGGTATTAAACATGAGTTGAAGATTTGGCTTTTTTGGTAGTTAGAGAAAGGTCCTTTGAAGATATGTTTTAGAGTCCAATATTTTTTCCATGTTAGAGTTATCCTCCTGTTAATTTCTTTTTCTGTACTATTGTTAAATGTGATTATTTGGCCGAGATAAATCATTTCCGTTACTTTTTCTATTGGTGTTTTGTTAATTTTTATTTCGTACGTTGTGTTTTTTGTGAGAATTTTTGTTTTGGTCATATTTATTGTAAGTCCAGCCTGTTCTCCTAGTTCGTTAAGTTTGTTAATCGTTTCTTCTAGTTCATTTAGGCTACCCGCTATCAACACCACGTCATCCGCAAACCTCAGGTTACTTAACCGCTCTCCGCCGACCAGGATTCCCCTCTCCTTCCAGTCCATTTTCCTAAAAAGGTGTTCTAGAGCACATATGAACAATAAGGGGGAAAGGGGGTCGCCTTGTTTTACACCTTTTAATATTTCGAAGTATTCGCCTGTGATATCCGTTATTATTCTTGCTTTTATGTTCGTGTATAATTCTTTTATTATTTCAATCAGTTCGGGAGGAACTCCCTGATCGTAGCTGAGGCTTCTCTTCTGTGGTTGGTTCATGCTGTAGAAGAGAGAGAAAGAGAAAGAGGTATCATATTAATGAAAATTTACGCTCTGTAAAATTAATTATTACAGACGAGTACGTACAATATACGGTTATGTATAAGATGGCGGTGCGAGATAAGTAGTCAGTTGTTGGTTCAGTTTTCAGTGTTTAGAGACACCAATGAATTTAGACTCCCTTTATGTTTCAATGTGTAGGTTTATGCGAAGAACGACTGGACTATTCTTCTTACAAAATAAATTCATCACGTAATTATGTACTCTTGGAGAAATATACCGAGTCGGCGAGTTAGTGTGGAAAATCATGTGCTAGGTTAGTCCATTTGATAAAGATAGAGAAAGAGGAAGTACACTGGGCCAAAACGACGGCCGTGGCCAGCAGAAAAGGAATGTAGCGGTGTGTGCGTTATGTTATGTAGAACACGACGAAGACTAAGACGCGACGATGGCGTAATTTCAAGAAACATTCATACGTACTCGTAATTTTATTACATGCTAAACCTGCGAGACCGACACAACGTTGCGAACAATTGTAATAATTTTTATAGAACGATCTAGTTCCGTTTGAGCGATGATGGTGATGGTGATGGCGATGGCGGTGACACTTTTGATGTCCCAAACAATAATCCGTCAAAGAGAAAAGTTTTCTCTCTGTACGCCTCGCTCAGACTCCGAGTAAGGATAGGGAAAAAAGATGGAGATCGAGGGGTACCTGAGCTGAAGAAAAGAACTTGACGCAGAAGGGTACATGCTTATGAGAAAGTTTCTTCGATTGCGAGATACGAAATCAGTACTTATTGTAAATACAAGACTACCTCTGAAGAAGACGAAGAAGACTGCTAAAGTAAAGACTAGATAAGGGAGAGATGGGCTGCACGTCGAATGATTTAGAGAGAACTTTTAATGGTCGTGTAAAGTGGAAAAGTTTCTCCATCGTGTCTATGTTATTCGGTTAAATAGTCATCAAGAGGATATGAACCGGCAGCAGACATGACGTGCAATCGTATAAAAGAGAGTATCTGAGTACAGTAACAGTAGCAGTGAGCGCTGTATGGCAAGCGAAGCAGCAAAGAATGGGCACTGGGGAAGCTCGCAGAGACTCGGTGTCTGTGCTGTGCTCAAGGGGAGTATAAGGTACCAGCGAGCAACGTGCTGTATGTGTGTTGTGTCGTAGCGCCATAGCACACACACCCAGAAAAGAGACAGGAGAAAGAAAATACAAAACGCACAGGAAAAACTGTTGCATTGACAGAAGTAGGGGGCAAGAGCGCGGGACCGATGTGTTGGTTGGCTTTTTCCTACATACAACGCGACGCGAATTGGAAAATCAATATATTTCAGCTAAACATTTTCTCGTCTCTTTAGTATACCGGTACCACCGGTATAGAAGCATTTATTTAGGGGTTTCCGCAAGTGAATTTCCAATTTTGAGATTCCGTATGGCTATGTTTTTGAATGAAGGTGCTGCAGAGCTCTTAAGATTTACATTTTTCATACAAAGTCCATCGATAACACTGCAATCAAAATTAATGCTCCACAATCTTTTTAAATATTTTTCACGTTTTTCCGGGTTTTTCGGCCGTTGACCAGCCCACAGCCCCCCCCTAATGCATCTAGAGGGTCAATTTTTGCTATGTACAATGGGATGGTGCCCTAGATGTACCTTTTGGTAGTTTTAACCCCTTTTGAGCCCCCTCCAGGTGGGAAAATGTTGATTTTTTAATGTTTTTTGGCCCGTTGACAAGCCCAAAGCCCTCCCTAATTCATCTAGAGGGCCAACTTTTGCTATGCACATGCAACGAATTCAGTCTATTTTGGCGACGCCTTCAGATTAAGCGCCTTGGTTGGTTCGCGGTATTTCGCGGTACACGCCCTAAAGTTGTTCAACGGTCTTATTTTATTGACGGTACTATAGGAAGGTCATTTTTGGATATGTTGGTGACAATGATGATACCTAACCATTGTTCCCAGTTTCGAACATTTTGACCTTTTTGACCCCTTTCTACGGCCCTTTTTAAAAAGGGACTTATCCCAATTTTCAAGTTGGGGCCTTAAGATTCTGGGGGCCTCGAATGGACACCAAAGTAAGCCCATTTACCAAGTTTGACCTTTTT
>FIZV01020134.1:0-11553 GCA_900050545.1 Trionymus perrisii | reverse complement strand
GTTTAAGTTTTTCCATTACTTCAAAATATCGATAAAATGTCTAAGAATCATTCTTTTTTTTTTTTAATTTATAAATTTCAGAATTTCTGACAAAATATTTTTCTGCTGAAATGTCTGATAAAATTTCTAAAAGTCATTCAATTTTTTCTAAAAAATTTGTTTTAAAATGTCTGACAAAAATATCTAAAACTCATTCATATTTAATACCTATGTAAAAAATTTTTAAGTTTCACAATGTCTGACAAACTATCTAAAAGTCAACGTGACGGTTTTTCGTGACGTTTTTCGTTACATGACGTTTTTTTTCCGTTGTGTGCCAAAGCAAAGGCATGAAAATGTCAAAAAATGAGTTTTTTTTTTTTGAATTTTCAAGGAAATTTTTATATATTTTTAGACATTTATTTTTTTTTTGAATCCATTCAGGGAGATTTTGAAAAATTTATTTTCCAAAAGAAAAAATAATAATGCATAGAAAATTTCTTGTGAAAGTTGAAAAAAATTTTATACTTGGAAAATACGAATTTTTCAAAATTTTAAAGCCTATGTCTCTTCAGAATTTTTATTTTTGAGAATTTTTCGAGATATTTAAAAAAATTATTAATACGATTTTTAATTTTTTTTTTCTTTTCGGTGTTGATAATACCACATTATTACACCTTTTCTAAACAAAAAATTATAGAATTTTTTTGGAAAGTTGGCTTAAAAAATTTGTTATCACATAAAAAAAAAAGATTTTGTAAAAGTTCTTTCGATTTTTTTTTCCAATTTTTTCGGAAAACTGTTGAAAAAATTTTTTTCCTTAATTTTAATTTATTTTAAAATTACCTAGTCCATTTTATTTGAAAAGCTGTTACCCATAAATACCGAGAACTGTTTAGAATGTTCAATTTTTTTACAATAATTCTTAAGTTCAAGATTTTTGACCAACTTTGAATAATTATTCTTGAATTTCAACAATTATTTGTGAACTTCGCCATAGACTATTTTTCGAAGTTTTTCCCTAATGAAAATTTTAAAATAAGGTACCTTATTTTTGACAAATTTCGAACATACTGAAATTTTCTTGTTTCTAAGATTAACGATTATTGAAATTTTATCTGGATTAGAATTTATAACTAATTTCATTTTTAAATAAAAATTAAGGAAAAAAATTATTTTTTGACTTCTAAAAATTTATTTTTATGAAAATGAAAAAATTCAGTTTTTTTTTTTAAATTTGAAGTATTAATCATAGGCGTTTTGGAGGGAGAGGGGAGGGAAATCACAAATACCTATTTTTACGTAACTTGGTTCATTTAGTCAAATTATTGTTAAAATTATACGATTTTTTTCGATTTCGTTTGTCTTGGTTTTGAAAAAAAAAGTAAAAAATTCGTAATTTTTTCAAATGGGGGGGGGCAGGTAATCACGAATATTGTCAACTTTTTTGAAAATTTCAATTCACACAAAAAATTAAAAATGAGAACCTTCGCGAAATGTAAAAAAAAATCCTAAAATTTGTAAAAATTGCATTATGTTCGAAAAATTATAAAATTCAAAAATTTCGATTTCTATTCTTCCTTTGTTCAACTTGAATAAAATAATTCTACAATTTGACCAATTTCACTCATTTTTCATTTTTTTTTCTTCAAATCTTGAGACGCCGAATTTCGAGTAAACGAACATACCACTCTTTAAAAATTTCTAATTTTGTTTAGATGACATCTCAATAAGGAGAAAAATGTTCAATTTTTTCCAAATTGTCGACTTTTTTTTTGAAATTTTCAACCATGCCCCTTTAAAATTCAGAATAATCCACACACCAAACTATTATTCTCGCGAGAAAATCACAAAATAATTTCATCACGTCGACCTACGATATCAACTTCGTCGATAGTAAAAAATGAATAATACATAGAACTATACCCTCTTTTCATCCCTATTTACTCACACACCATGTTCAGTGTTCACGTTCTAAATACAAAAAAGAAGGTAAAAGAGAGCAAAACTCGACGTACATACAGATATCGAGCATACCATGCAGGCGATGTACTTATTACTTCAACCTACGAGCATACCCCTGCATTAAAACACACGTACATCGATACCACATTAACATTACGACGACTACTCATCGTCCACAAAGACCACCGCCATAGAGACACACATAGGTATATTCGTCGTACTCCTCGTATCTACGTAATTCTAACACGCACACAAACAGACTACGACCGCGTACACCGTAAGTATTTTCTCTATAATAAATTCAGCACTTTTCGAATGTCAAATCGTGTAACATAATAACGTACCTATACCTAGTATATTGGTTTTCATTTCATTTCCCTCGTTTCTCCTCACTCTCCAGAGCTTTACTCCTCCCTTCTTACTCCACCAGTATGGCAGCGTGACAAACTTGGACATTCCGAATTTACAAATCATTATCAATGCGCATATTTTCACTCTTCTTTCTTCTATTCCTCGAGCTTCTCTCGAACGTTAAGTACACACACTCAATATATACATAAGCACGTGATACATGTCATTACATCGAGAAATCGCCTATTTCGTTTCCGCTCACACCTCTGGTTCGACCTGTGTTCGAGCTTGGGCGCCATTTCATATTACCACTGTGGCACCGCACCGTGTACTTTTCTATACGATTTTACATTTTGTTTGTCATTCGTGTTCCACATTCGTACGTAAAATGCATGCCACCGACGCCATCTTCGACTGTGATAGCTACCAAGCCAGCTCAAAATTGCAACGGAGGCTAAAAATTCACATCTTCCAATTTTTTTCCATTTATGCCAATACATCGAGCAGACGTATCGAGAAACTCGTCATCGAATATCCTCACACCTCGACTAAAATAATCTGGATTACACCTACATCAAACAAACTTTCTACCAACTGTACACCTCCCCTCACACACATATTACCTACGTCATCGAACCGCAAACCACCGCAAAAATCACCGAATCGATTTTTACCATCATTTTGGCGCAGTCTTCAGTCAGCAGCACAGACACCAGCACACACGTACACAAACACATCCATATAATAATCAAATTCTCGAAAATATCGCGAAAAGAACAACGTGCTGAGGCATATACGAGGGCACCAGTCGAGGCAGGCTCAACTGGCGGGCGCAAACAGATACGAGACCTCATATCGCATTTTCGACACATGACAAAATATTTACACTAATTCTCTACAACATTTCGCAAAAAAAGAAAAGAAAAAGAAAAAACCAAACGAACTGAACGAACAAACAAACTACCATTACATAATTTGTAACTTTCATTCGCCTCATCCCCACCCATCCGGCCAAAGAGTTTTTTAATCCTCGCTGTCGTACTTCAAACACCCCTCCCCCCTTGAAAAAAGATACCCACAAGTATAAAAAAATAAGCTAATCTTCCAAAAACAAATAACACAAACACACGTACGTGGTGTTTTTTTCCTATCGCTAAAAAGGATGCCTCAGCCATGGCAGATACGTACGCGGGAATGATTCCGAGCACGTAGTCCGAGCAGATTAAGCGAATCCGGGTTTTTCTACACTCTCCTCCTTTTCAACGCTTCCACGTCCAGTGTATCGCGAATTTACGAAGAAAATGAATGACGCGTGGTAGAGCAGTTCCGAAAGAACGTTGGAACAAGTCCAATCCATACGGAATTATAAGTAAACGCTCATCGCGAAATTCGTCGAAGTGACATACCTGTAAATGCATTCTACATAACTCGCTAAAGAAACGAGAAAACAGTTAACGTTGCTTGAATAATGCACCATTTTGACGGTGGGACGGGACGAAGATGATACGAAATTTTCTTGCAAATATTTTCAATTTTCGACTTTGAAAACATGTCTGATGAAAGAGCAAAGGTGACATCGAAATTTAAATTTCGATCGAATAAAGGTAAGTTATTTTGACGTCTAACATGAAAACTTCGACGAACGAACGAAGAATCAACCAGACCAGTGATTCGGAATTCGAAACCATAAGATTTGTAAAGGGAAGTTTTCAATAGAAGAATTTTTGCAAAAACGAAATTTAAATTATTTCATTTTAAGAATAATTCACTTTAGACAGAGAGATTTAAATTTTGAGCCAAAAATATCTTCTGGAATTTTTTAAAATGAATTTTAAGCAGCAGAAAATTTTCCTCACGAATGAAATTTTTTAGAAGAGCTCTTAATGAGAATATTTCAGTTCCCATAGAGGCATAGACAATTTACATGGATTTTTTAAACGTGTTCAGCTAAATTTTTTAAAGAATTGAAATCACTGAAGGAATTAAAAAAAAAATTATCAAGAATTTTTAGAAATTTTCCAAAAATTTAAAAGAGGAAATTTAAAAAAAAGGGAAATTGAAAGAAAAATTAGAAATATATACAAAAACTTATTTTAACAAGTTAAAAAAAAAAAAAAAGTTATCATATTGTTTGAAAAAAAAATCAGAAAAAAAATGTATTTTTAAAAAGAATTTTTATAATTTTTTTTTTCGATTTTTGCATCTAAATTTCTGAAATAAATACTAAAATATATTCTGCCATAGGATTTTTCTGGGAGAATTTTTCAATGAGAAAATTTCAAATTTTGGGGAAAAAAATTGTTATGAAAGATTTCTTTTAAAAATTTTTTTTCAAGCTGTTCGTTATTTTCCCCCATAATCAAAAAGAAATTTACAAAAAAAAAAAAAATTGAAGAAAAATGTGTAATTCAGAAATAAAAAATTCAACAAATTTCTTTGAATTTTTTTTTAATAACATTTTTTAGCGAAAAAATTCACTAATTTTTTGAAGAAAATTCCCTTCAAAATTATTTTTTCAAATAAAATTTTTGGAAAGAATTTTTGCACATTTCAGATATTAAAAAAATATTGAGAATCAACTTAAATTTTATTGATCAAGAATTAACGTTCCATCATGCACGATTCTGAAAATGAACAGTAGAGAATCGTGCTTAATGCTAAATTATCTTGCCTTAGATGTCAAAATCACGTACCTCGATTAGAAGCCCCCCCCCTTGAAGTTACCGTTCACTTTGAGACTTTTAAAAAATATGTAATTAATTTAATGATTTCATCGCGTGATCGTAATATCAAATGACAATTTTAAAAATTGGAAATTCGATGATGCAAATTTCACAGGAAAGAAAAAAAAATTAAAAACGTTGTCATTTCGTCAGTATTGTAATCGTTGATTTCGTGTAGGTAGGGATACGTTTACGCATAACATTCGTTCTTTACCCCTCGCACTCTTCCAATTTGTAGTAATATACGTCGCTAATCAACAGTTGCTCGTATTTAACGTGTTGTGTGGCAATTATCCGTGTACAAAACAGAAAAAAATGATTCATTGGATGAGGTGTTCTAACAATAGAGCAAAGAAAAAAAAAGGAAATACTCGCAGCGAAACATATTTAAAAAAAAATCATTTTCACATCGAAAAAAACATGAAAATTCTGCGATAAAAAAATTTCAGGCATTAAGGTAAAGCGAAATTTGAAAAAAAAACTGCGTCGAAAAAAAAATTATAAAAACTATACTCATAACTTGATACGAAATTCTTCAATTAGGTCTTAAATAATAATTAGTTACACTTACACTCCACCTCCCTCAACCATTCCAAGCTTTCTGTTTCAAAGAAATTTTTAAAAATTTTGTTCCAACTCAAAAACTTATTTTCTATTTCATTCCGTACAAGATTAATGGGGGGGGGGGACTAATCTTTTCAAGAAGGATCAATTTTTGATGACTTCTATATTCTGTGAAAACAAAATGTATTTTTTTTCATGCTTCAAAAAAAAATTCTAAAAAAATTTAAAAAATTTGGTGATGATTTTTCAAGTGTATTTTGACAATAATTCATGTTGAAAAAACTTTTTTTAGGAGTACAAATATTTAGGTAGGTTGAAGGTACTTATAATTTTTCTTCAAAAAAGTAACCAAACGAAAATCAATTTTCAAAATTTTGAGATGAGTATCAATTTCGTTGAAACACAATTTTTTCTCCAAATTCCCTTTTAAAAAATATTTTTCATTTTTTACGAGTTGGACCCCCCTCCCCCCGCCTGAAATGACAGGTTTTTATAAAAGTGTCTAAATTGTTGAGAAAGAAAATACATGCACAAAGAAATACTAAAAAATGAATAATACTAGGTACATAATAATACAGTGTTGCCGTATCTTCATTTCGAATAGATAAGGGTGAAAAAAAATTAATTTCTAATGAATTTTGACAAAAAATAAATAAATAAATAAATAAAAACAAAAAACGAATTTTCAATGAATTTTAACAAAAAAGGAGGAACTTTGAGTAAAAATCAGCACGTTTTCGATTTTCAGCACCAATTTCTAAATTGGGGACCTTTTCAGCACTTTTAGCACTTTCATCACCTGTCAAATTTTTTAAAACATTTTTTGAGCATATTAAAAAAATTAGTTACCTATTTCCTAACTTCTAACACAGTAAATCAGATGCTTCCGGACACTTAATTTTTTTTTTCAACTTACTTATGTTTATCGCAATTTTTTTTTTTTTCAATTTTATTAAAACAATACGATTGAAAAAATTTTAAAGCTCAAATTTTACAGATTTTTTTTTCAAAAAAAATTTTATAAAATGTTTTGAATTTTTTTTTTTTTAAAGTTGACTTAAAATCAATTTTTGCAAAGTAATTTTTTTTCAAAACTTTCGTTGGGCATTGTTCAAAAATAAATTATTCTTAATTATGTTTCCAATAAATCACATGTTATCAGTACAAAGTTGAGTAAAAAAATTTCAATTTTTTTTTAATCTCGCTCAAAATTCAATTTTAGCATTATCAAGTATTTAATATTGCACTTCAGTTCTTGACTGAAACTTTTAATTGAGCATTCGAGAAAAAAAATTATTATTGTTTCATCATAGAATTTTTAGTCTCTCAATTGGCTTCTTTTACACCTCCCGATCATCTATAAAATGATCGATCATGTCGCACGATCGAAATCGAAAATTGAAAAATCGATTGATCGAAAAATCTGATAAAAAATATCGATTTAAAAAAAAAAATGATTTTTCAAACACCAATTTTTGAGTAAATTTGTAAGTCGAAAAATTAAGCTAAAATTTTTGTTTTAGAAGTAAATATTTGACCAGAATTAACAAAGTATTTAAATTAGAACTATAATTAGAACACTGGTTGATCAGTTTTATATGAGTAATTATTTTCAAATTAAAAATTTCAAATCACATTTTCACGAGTAAAAATCATTATTTTCAATTCAATTCGCAATTTTTGCATTTTCAGTTTGGTTGAATAAATTATAATTGACTTTTTGAAGGGTGTTCGCTTAGTAGTGTAAAGTTTTTAAAAAATCGATTTTTCAATTTACCTATAATCGATCATGCGTGATCGAAAATTGCAAAAATCGAAAAAATCGATTTTTCTAGAACCTATTAATCGATTTTTGATCCGGAGGTCTAGCTTCTTTTGATGCCTCAAATCCCCCTCACCAAACACGTTTTTGCACTTATTTCGCCAGGATTCAATTTTAAGGGGTAAAACATCAGAAAATGAATTGGTCGAAAAATCTCAAATTTTTCAGTTCTCTTCGTTCGTAAAATATAAGAACAGCGAACCATAAACCATATGATAAAGAAAATTTCGCCACCTACACATCTCATCGTGAAACTTCTCCCTCCTCATTCGAAATGACGAGAAAAATAACTAAAATCTTCAATTCATTCAAATTTTTGGAAAATTTTCAAATATTGAAGAAAACCGTAACCTTTTCGAGTAAAATTAGCTAATTGGATCGAAATCACATCGCAAAAAGCTCAAATTTCTCAACGCTTTTCTTCTATAAAATGAAATCGGTACCATATTTTGGCAAAAATCTCTCCCCTCGAGCATTCCATCGTGAAACTTGTAAGTAAATCACGATCCTCGAACCGAATTCTATCCACAGACCAAACCGTCGAGCGATCAGAATCACCTTCGAGACGCTGTTATCAACCATATGGGAAGAGATCCACGACGCCGAACACGTTCAATGGTCCGGCGTCTTATGCCAGGACGATTCTGGCATCTGTATTCGTAACCGCGGTACCATTTCCAACCTCCGCATTTCTCTCGTTTTGATCTCTTGGCACATTGCGGCGTCGGCAAAATCGCCAAACACATTGATACTTTTCACACGCAGGTTTCGGTCGTATGTAGTTGGGAGTACATGGAGCACACTAGGTACACATACGTACGTATGCTCGGTGCCTACGTACATAAACATACGCGAGGCTACGGCGTGCGAAGGCGAGGGCGAGGCGTAAATAGAAAGTGTAACCATTTCATATATAAATATACGTATATACACGTTACACATAGTCTCAATATCGATCTGGCCAGAGCCCCTGTCAGCGTCGCGTCGCCTCTATAATCGCGCGGCTTGGTTTGGCGCGGTTGCGACGCCTGATCCGTACACAACAAGCGGAGCGAGCGAGAGAGGAAGAGCCTCATCCGCCTCGCACCATCCTCAGGTACAGGGGGCACGAGGCGGAGGCTCGCCGCCGAACAACCACCGCACAGAGCGTCGCTTCGGTCGTGACGTCAGAAGTCAATTTCGACGGAGTTTTTCCAGCTGCTACTACCCCATCGGGACGCGACTACGATTGCGACGAGGCGCGCATTTTACACGCTTTTGGCCGCCTCAAAAGTGCGACAAGGCGAGCTGCCATCGCCCTCCCTTTGCTCCATCCCTTGCCTGGCTCGAATCAGTTACACTGTGTTGCCGATGATGAGGCGGCGCCCCAGCACGAGGGGCAGGGGCGAGGTCCAAGTGACGTGACGTTGCCTATACCTACGCAATAAATATTCGCACAGCTTGAGTTTTCCTTTCGCACGCGCATACTTATATTTTCATCGAGATATCCTCGCCTTGCTCTTCCTCACCATCGCAAAATCGAACCTCGAGACCGAAATCCGATCAATCGACCGAAGAAAAAAATCCCCAACGGGTACCTTTTGTCGCGAAATATTCGGCCTTTGCCATCCAAACGACGTCTCCAACCATCGCCGCGCCGGTAAAGCCAGAGCAGAAACAAAAAACCCTAAAATGTCCACCAACCATATGGTTGCATAACACAACAAAAACACGTCGTCATCGTCGTCCTAACTGTTGCATATACCCACCACCTCGTACACCTTTTCTGCCCCTGCGCCTCTCTCGCCCGCATTACACGCTTTCCTCAAAGGCGGTCGCCGCCACCGGCCACCCAACCACACCTACTCGCGCCTTTTTCACATCAGATCGAATTTTCCTCCGACGACGCAGCGTTCCAATATGTGCTCCGAGAGCGTGGGCGCGTTCGCAACTTTATTTCCGCTCCGGATCCCACCTCTTCTTCGGCCATTTGGCCGAGTCCGCAGGCAGCCAGCACAGACGCAAAGGGTAGCATTTCGCTAACATATGGCGCGACCGATCCATCCGGTGCCGGATCCGGCAACGTTCCAGGTTCCAGAACTGATCCGGCACTGTGTACTTTGCTAGCTCTTTGGCAGAAGTCAGCATTTCAAACGTTTCGGGGACCACGTGCGTATTTCGCCTCGTCAGCAGAATCTCATCGTTGTCAGGTAATTTGCCTACTGTGCAAAAGGTCTGCTTTCGAAGCAGAGGTAATTTTGCCCTCAAAGACCTTTCCAAGTTTCCAAATTCGATCCAAAGGAGGGGAACAAAATCACTAGTCGATGTTCCATACGGAGACGCACCTCATTTCACGACCCAATTACGACACCAAATCGACCATAAATTGGTGAAAAAATCCCAAACAAGTTGTACGACGTTGAAAACCCTCTAAATGTCATCTTCGATCATGTCATTTCCGGCCACATATGCTAACGAAGCGTTACAATATGGTAATAGGGTGCACAGCTGTTAGCAATTTTGTTTTTAACAAAGCTCATCCAAGCTGAGGCAGCATGTGAAATTACACCTACCGTAATCGTAAATATCACAGTTTTTCGATACAGATTCCATCACTATCATCATGGTAATCATACCGGAATAACAGCAGACTCGGTGGCTGGCACCAGACAGAACAACACACGGTAACAATTTGCTCTTTGGCAAAGACCGAAAATAAAAACAAAAACGAGCACAAAACCGTCACAAAACCAAAAACAACCGGCCTCGAGGGAACCCGTAGACACGGTAAATTTGAGGAAAAAATCAACTCGAACGGTTAGAGCCGCCGGAAAAAACAAGCCTTTATAACGTGGAAATGCGCGAAGAGCAACACCACGCGCGAAATAAAAAATTCTTCGACAAGAGACGAACTAGCGCGTTAGCAGAACCAACGACGACCACGACGCTCGAGAAAATCTACGTGTTTGCGTCGTCGTTTAGAGCGCGCGCCGTCGTCGACCTACCAACAACGCCTTCACCGCCGCCAGTACCATTGCCTCTGTGCAGAGAGAGAGAGAGAGAGAAAAGGAGGCACTCACACTAGCACACAGGCAAGAATAGCGCCGTCGTCGTCACGCACTCACGTACACTGACGAGAGAGAATTTCTCAACGACGCTGGCTTTTCAGTCGCCTATTTGTAGTGGTGCTTGTGTATGTGTTTGTGACCACCACCATGCCGCTGACCACTCTATGCCTTGTAGCGTTCCGCCCCTGTCCTTATGTACCGTAGTGTACACAGGACCTACTGACCAATAGGAAAGCCTACTGATAACGCGGTGCGCTCTTTTCGGCTACAGTGTTTCTGTAATTGTACTGCCTGCTGTGCTGCGCCTCGGCGTACTGCCTCCAGACGAAATTTTTTTTTTTTTAGAATGGTAAAGCCTACAGACGTGATCAGGATTATAGGATAAAGGATGCTGCCAAGGCTCAAGACCGGCGTCGACTGATCGACCCCAAGATTACACCTACGGTGGTTTGATTTTATCCCTTATGATGAAGCATATGGTCGAGGAATAACATTCGACTGTTATTCCTCATAGAACCCTATTGATGGTGCGACCAAAAATTTGGTAAAAATTGAGGTTTCCCATGATGAAAATAAATTTCAAAAAAATAAAAAATAAATGAGGTACCCACACCAATAAAGAAATGAAAATTAGAGAAAAAATTTTAAATTTTCAATACAAATGAATTTTGTGAAAATGATCGTCTCAAAATATTTTTCTTCAAATTTTTTTGAAATAATTTTCCATGTTTACTCAAATTTTATTTAAAAAAAAATATATAATAAAAAAATCAACTAAAATAAGTAGAGTGCGGAATTTTATGCACTAAAAACTTCGAAATATGCACATAAAATATGCATTTATTTTGGCCAAATATGTCCAAATATGCTTTTATGGAGCTGAATATGCAAAATATGCAAAATCTATATGGGAATCATTGAAAAGGATTTTTTGAGTAGGGTAACTTGGTATACTTATTTTTTGGGCTATTTTCGTATTTTCTCTTTGAATTTGCATGAACTCATAATATCTAAGAAATTGAACATAAAAACATTCAAAAACGAACAATTTTATTGGAAAAATCAAAAAATAACTGAACAGCAACGAAAACCACTTCAACTG
>FIZV01020104.1:0-10016 GCA_900050545.1 Trionymus perrisii | reverse complement strand
AAAATATAGATTCATTCGTTGAGAGGTACTCGACTAGTTGGTATCTTATTTAACATGGTAGCGAGCGTCACGAATCTGTAGAAACGAGAAAAGTTTGGCGTAAAGCAGTTTTTTTGCTATTTTTGGCGTATTTTTTTTCGCGCGAGTCTTGTTTTTTATATAAATATGAGTGATCAAAGTGCTGTTCCCATATTCGATGGGTCGAATTTCGCGTCTTGGAAATTTCGAGTAACCTTATTTTTGGAGGCGAAAGATTGTGCGGATATGGTAAAGGCGGAGGTGGATACGTCCAAACCAGAAAAAGTTAAATTGGATGCAAAGGCTCGTGATTATATTGTTCGTTTTGTTGCGGATTCTCAGTTGGAGCTCATTTCGGATCAAAAAACAGCATATGGTATGATGAGCACGTTGACTGAAATTTATCAGTGTCATTCAGAAGGTGCTCAAATAATAGCCATGAACGAACTGGCTGCGATGTCTTATGATCCGAATTCCGAGTCGGCAAATGGTTTTATCAGTCGTTTTGAAGGTGCCTTGAATCAAGTTCGTGAATCTGGTAAGACTTTGGATGATAATACGAAGTTATCTTATCTACTTATGAAGTTACCGGAAAATTTGTCACATCTGACCGAAATGATTGACTGTTTACCTGCTGGCCAAAATAAAATGGCTTATGTCAAGGCGAAATTGTTAGCCAAAAAGGTTGCGAGTGTACCTAGTGTTGAACTGGTTGCGTCATCGTCACAATCGGTAAATGAATCAAAATTGTCTACGTCGTCGGCGGTTCCAGTAAAAAGTGATCCAGTACCAGAAAGCGAAAAGTCGGCGTTCCAAGTTCAAAGAAGGTCTTCGACATGCTACAATTGTGGAAAAGCTGGTCATTTTAAGAAAAATTGCTGGTCAAAAGGTAACAAATTTCGTGGTTCGAGGGGAAATGGTTTTCGTCGGGGCAGAGGTCGTCAAAATAGTCGTGATGATCGTGCACCAAATCGTCATCGTCAAGCTGAGACATTTTTAGTCGAAGTTGCAGATTCAAGTTCCCAGATCGAAGTAAATACTGCAGGTCCAGTTTCCAATAATGGTCAACAGAAGGTATGGTTACTTGGCTCCGGCGCAACTGATCACATTGTGTGTGATAAAAGGTATTTTAGAGAATATATTAATTTAAAAGGTGACGTCAAAGTAAAAATGGGTGACGAATTCCCATGTAAAGCTTCATGTATAGGTAGTGTACAGGTCGAATTTGAGGTAGATAACATAATTACGCCTTGTTTAATTAAAAATGTGTACTTGGTAGAGGAAATTCCTCATAATTTATTAAGTGCTAGTACTATCGATTTAGCAGGATATAAAATTTGTACAGGTGGTGGTAAAGTCGAAATTTTTAATTGTAACTCGGAAAAGATCGTGCAAGGTAATTTGAAAGGAAAATTATATGAAATTTTATGCACATATTTTACTAAAAATTCTAACGTTAATTCGAGTATTCTTTCTTCAAAAAAGGAAGAAGATAAAAAGCACTGGCATCGTTTATTAGGCCATGTTAATTTTAGTGATCTTAGAATTTTATGTAAGAATCATATGGTAGATGGCTTACCGGATGAAATGTCGAGCGATTATGTTAATTGTGATATTTGTACTCGAAATAAAATGAAAAATTTACCGTTTGGCGATGGTCGACATCGTGCTCGTGAAATTCTCGAAATTGTACATACGGATGTTAACGGTCCCCATCGGACAAGGGGCTATAAAGGCGAAGAATATTTTGTAACGTTTATAGACGACTATAGTAAATTTGTTTGTGTGTACACAATTCGCTCAAAGTCGGAAGTTTACGAATGTTTTGTTCATTTCTATAATATGATGTGTACGCTAACTGGTAAAAAGGTAAAATTTCTCCGTTGTGATAATGGTCGTGAGTATTTGAATCGTGATTTTTATAGGTTCGAAAGGGAAAAAGGTTTTCAAATTCAGAAAGTTCCACCGTATACTCAGGCTTTAAATGGTGTGGCAGAAAGGTACAACCAAATTATTGTGGACAGATCAAATTGTTTATTCGATGAAGCTAACATTGCGAAAAGGTTTTGGCCTGAGGTTGTGAAAACGTCTGTTTATCTCGGAAATAGGTTGATTAATAATTCGATCGAAAAGAAGACACCGTACGAGATTATTTTTGGTAGGAAGCCTGATATTTCGAATTTGGTTCTGTATGGTTCTGAGTGCTTCGTTAGAATTCCGGATCAGAAACGTTTGGATAAATCTAGTAAAAAGGGAGTCCAAGGTGTCATAGTCGGGTATGAGGACACTGGATATCGCGTTTTGATAGGTAATGAGGTTAGTGTTTCTCGTAATGTCAAGGTCATTGATAGTTCAAAGAGTCGAATTCGTTATGTAGATAGTGAGGAGGAGAGTGAGGAAAATACTCCGTATGAGGGAGTGAGTGAGACTAAGGAATCTGAGAATTTACCTAGGAGGTCAGATCGTGAGAGAAGGAAGCCTGATTGGTGTGGTGAGCCAGTAGTGTATTTTGTCCAAGTAGGTGCTCCGCAGTCGTATGATGAGGCAGTTCGAGATCAGGATTCGTACAAGTGGAAAGAGGCTATGGAAAAAGAGTTACGGAATATTGAGAAAAATGAGACTTGGGAGTCGGTCGAATTACCAGTTGATAAGAAGGCGCTTGGAGTAAAGTGGGTATTCAGTAGGAAATCAGATGGTACGTATAAGGCAAGGCTGGTTGTGTTAGGCTATCAACAGACTGAGCAGAGAGAGGAAGGTTTTTATTCTCCTGTTGTAAGCATGACGGCGGTGAAAATCTTTCTTGCGATGGCTGTGATAAATGGTTGGCCGATAGAACAGCTTGATGTCGAAGCAGCGTTTTTAAATGGTGATATTAAGAGCGAGGTATATATTGTTCCGCCCGAAGGCTTTAAAAGTAAAGCTGGTTTTGTCAAAAAGTTGAAAAAAGATCAGTATGGCCTTCGAGAAAGTCCAAATTGTTGGTATAAGTGCTTGGATTATTTTTTACGTTCGTTAGGCTTCAAATGTTTTAAAACAGATAAATGTGTGTATGTCTTGATTCGAGCTGGAAAGATTTTATACATTCTTGTTTATGTAGATGATTTGTTGATCTCGGGTAATTGCGTCGATTTGATTGAATGGATTATACAACATCTTTGTAATAGGTTTTCGATGAAAAAGCTTGGTAAAGTGAAGAATTATCTAGGTATAGAGATCGAAAGAGAAGCTAATTGTATGAGATTGAAACAGTGTCGTTATATCGAGGAACTTGCCCGAAAGTATCGTGTTGTCGAAAGTAATGATCGTTTTAAAATTCCGATGGAAGCAGGTTTAAAATTGGAAGCTAGGGTCGATTCTGAGTGTACGTTGCCTTATCGTAATTTAATCGGTGCTTTATTGTACGTAGCTGCTGCGACTCGACCTGATGTTTTATTTTCAGTGGCTTACTTGAGTCGTTTGCAAGCTGGTTTTACTGAGGAGCATTTCAGGTACGCACTTCGAGTGTTGTCCTATCTGTATCATACGAGATTTATGTCTTTGAATATTACCTGCCTTGGCGAGGAGGTAATTGATGCTTTTGTAGATTCGGATTTTGCCAGTGATGTGGGAGATCGGAAGTCTACCACCGGATTCGTTATTAGATTTTTTGGTAGTCCTGTTATCTGGAAGTCTCTTAAACAGGGAGCTGTGACGAGATCGTCGTCGCATGCTGAGTACTATGCTCTTGCGGATGTCGTTCAAGAGGTCATTTGGTTGAAGTGGCTTGTCCAGGAATTTGGTTTGAGTAAGGAGATAGGAGTGATTAAGGTATATGAAGATAACGAAGGTGCGCGTTAGCTAGGTATAAATGGTAATTTTACGGGAAAGAGTAAGCACATCGAAATTGCGAGTAGATTTGTGAAGGATTATGTTGATAAGAAAGAAGTTTCTATTTGCAAGGTGGCGTCTTACGATAATATAGCTGATACGTTTACCAAGCCTTTAAGCAGGGAAAAATTTGAGAATTTTAGAAGTAGGCTAGATATATATTAATTGTTCGATTTACATAGGCCTAAGCTATTGTATTTATTAAATCTCGATTTGTCGTGTTGTATGATTTTAGATTCTTATTTTTCGTGTATATTTAGTTACGTATTAGTTTGTTCGTATTACATTTTAATCATGCGTTTTAGTCAGATTTTATTTGAGTTTCTTATCGTAAGTCTATATGATGTATTTTATCGTTGGTTTTAATTTTTCGTATTGTTATCGATATTCGAATTGAACATGATTGTTAATTCGAGGTGGCGTGTTGGAAAATACGTGTATGAATATGATGTATGTACGTAGGTATATCGTAGTACTCGTTCTCGTTATTGCTTATCTGTTACCTTTGTTGTTATCCTGTTTTATATGAAGTTGAAAATATAGATTCATTCGTTGAGAGGTACTCGACTAGTTGGTATCTTATTTAACAGTTCAACGACCGGATATTGTGTAAAATTTCTCGGAAATTTAATCTTGTGGCGTACCGTTAAACAGAAGTCTATTTCGATGTCAAGTACTGACGCAGAGATTATCGCTGTATCGAATTTAATTAATGACCATTTGTTTTGGATCGTTGGCCTTGTAAAAGATTTTGGTGTAATCGATTGTACACTAGTTCCGATTTTTGAAGATAATCGCGGTGCTATTTCTGTGTTAAATGATGAAAAACATACGGGATTGAATAAACGTAAGCATGTAGATGTTCGATTTAAGTTTATTAAGGAATGTATTCGCGACAGAATGTTTGTTTTGATATCTATTGGTAGTAATGATCAATTAGCGGATATTTTTACTAAGGCTTTAAGTAGAATTAAGTTCGAATATTTCCGTGGCAATTTAGGCTTAGTTGGAGATGCCTAAATTGAGGTAGGGTGTTATGCGTTGTGTATTTTAAGTTCGACGTTAGTGGTAACACTGACGTTCACATTTTTTTTTAACTCGTACATTCGTCAGTACGTTGTGTTCGCTTTTATATGTATTTGAAATGTTTGTTTGAAAATACAGAATAATGGTTTAATTAGTTTAGTATAATTATTCCAGTAACAAATTCAACTAGAAATAATTTAGAATTGGGATTTGGGATTAAAGCTACAAGTACAATTTAGTAATGGGCATAGAGAATTAGGTTTAAAAGGGTTAGACGAAATTAAGTTAATACAATTAGAAAATAGAAATAATAATACAAGCTCGGAAAAAGAAGAAGAGTCGGGGCATAGGAAAAAATAAGAAGAAAGTCCTCAGACAAGTGGTACAAAAGAAAGAGAAGGATCAAGTACGAATAACAAAGGAGGAAAAGTGTGAAGAAAAGGAAATAGAAACAATGACTCACGAACCTCAGCTTGATATAGGAAAGTTTGGTGGAAAAAGCACAGAGTATGAAAGATCCATGAAAAAATTTGAGATACTCAATACCGTAAGAGGATGGAAGGATGGCGATAAGATAAAAAGATTCCCTTTTGTGTTGTATCAATTATAATCGATTAATGGACGTGAAAAATTCAAATTCTGAATAAAATGACAAAATTCGAGCGAAATGAAGGCAATCTACTCCAAAAGAGTGCAATAGAGTAAATTTTGAAGAAAAAATTTTTTGAACCAAAAATTATCATTTTTAAGTGGGAAAAGTCGTGAAAAAATCAACTTTTTGCATTTTTGAGGGTCTTCCACCTGTATAAAAAATTCTGAAAAAATATATTATGTTATATATATGGGTATTCTACATCGGTAGTATAGGTATATATTTTTTTCGCCGCCGCACCTCTACGTATAAGAACTGGTAAATATCGCGGTTTGCAATTTTTAACTAAAATTTCAGTACGAAAAATCAATCGAAAAAAGTTTACACAGTTGAGAGCGTCCGTTTGACCTTGTGTTTTTCTACGAAAAAATGGCTATTTTTTTCTTTTTTTCTTCGGTTTTAAACTCTTTCCTAATCAAAATATTTATGGTCGCCGAATAATAGTTGCCAATTTCGCAAAATGTGTGCAGTTCGAAAAAAGTTTAGAGTTGGTGATATTTTCCTACTTACTGTAAATTTATCAACGTGTAGTAATTTTTTATACCTTTAAATACTTACCCACTAACGCTAAGTAATTACTCGATATTTTTTCCAAGACGTAAATATACGAACGCCATCATCATAAAAAAAATCCTTTTTTATTCAACTCGATAGAAAACTTGAAAAAAAAAATCCAGCCAAGTAGGTACGCTAACGTAGATATAATTTACCATTATCTTGGATACACATTCGAGCATTAAATTAAGGAAACTACGAGGTATCTTGAAATTTGTCCATGCGTGAACGTATTCGAAGTATAGGTAGGTGTATAAGTTAGCCAATCAATTATTCTAAGATAGCGAACTTTAACTGAGAATGACTTGGGTTTGGCGACCCCTATGGGTATGTATAAATACCTGTGTATGGCTCATTTTCGAGATCATTCCTTTATAGAATATATGGCCGTATTTCCTGCGAGTATGTTTAACGCGGAAACTACACAATTTTTAACGTCATCAAACAACAATTAGTAAAATTAACCGAAATAGGTAGGTAATCATTTAAAATTTAATACGGGTACTTTTGCTAAAATCGATTTAAACTTTGAAGTAACCAAGAATCTCGCCAAGAAAAACACCATCGTGTGTTTCTTCTACAAAAACACCATAAATCGAAAATGGAAAATACTTCCTATCAATTTGAAGAAACATTTTACGAATTCTATGTGTCATTTTGAAAATTTTCTCACCAATACCAAAAAGTGAGGAAAATTTTTAACACTATTAGATAAATCGTTTGTTTTCTTGCCTTTCCCAATCGTACCAAGTGAAATAATAATTCAAAATAAAAATTTACTTTTATGACGCGACGTGACGCTAAGAGACAAAAAAAAATGCACAGATTTTTGTTTTCACGCAATTTTATATGGACTTATACGAATTTCAGCGCTAGTTGTATACGAATGAATGTTTTTGAGAGCTTTGTGAAAATATCCAAACTTGTCATTCTTAATTTAGCTATTATATTATTTTTCTGTTTTGGCTACACTGGTCGTATCTGTGATCTGGTCTACGTTTTTTTTTTAGTTTTTAGGTTATTCTACATTACGAAAAAGAAGAATGTTTTCTGTTTTTTGTTCGTTATAAAAAAGGCATGTTGTTCTTCTTAAAAATATTATTAATAAAAGTTTTTCATTTATTTTAATGTTCGTACAACAAATGGTTATGGGCCCAGTGTACGTAAATATTATTGAAATATCGTTTTTTTTGTAAAGTTGATCAAGTTTAGTTGAAAATTATAATGAGTAATTTAAATGAAAAGCCGCGTATTAAACAAGTCAATGGCGAAGGTTATGGTTCGTGGAAATTGCGGATGGAAATCCTTTTTAAAACAAAAGGATTGGCGCATATTATACGGGATGCTATCTCGGTTAATGAAAATCAAACGTATTATAAAAAAAATAATGAATGTATTGGTTTAATTACCGATCATTTGGACAATTCCTTACTTCATTATGTGAGGGATGAAGAACACGCGAAGAACATTTGGAATAATATCCGTGAGACTTACGAATATAACCATGTATCCGGTCAGATGTATGTTTGTGATGTTATTAGCAGATGTGAATTTGATGGTAAAGGAGATTTGAATAGTCATTTCGCTAAAATGGAGTCTTTTTGATCAAATGAGAACATGCGGTGCTGAAATGAGTGAAACAGAGAAGATTTTCAGTATTCATAAGAGTCTACCCAAAAACATTTAAGGTGCTGCGATTAGTGGGCTTGAAACATTACCAGAATCGATGTTAACTCTCAAAACTATAAAAAATCGTCATCTGAACGAAGAAAATAAAATCAAAGCAGACAAGCATTTGGAAAAACCTTCGACGTCATTTAATATTCAAACGAGTTTTGATACTCATCGTACTCAACAGCAAGTCATATGTCAATACTGTGATAAAGTTGGGTCACACAGCTAAAAAGTGTTTCAAGATAAAATCAGTATCGTCCAACGGAGGTCCATGTTCCTATTGCAAGAAGAATGGGCATAAGGCCGAGGATTGCTGGTTTAAAAATAAAAAACAAAGTAAATCTTCAAATGCTACCGAGACGGATACAACAGAATCGAATGTAATCATTATGTGTGGTGTTGATAACGGTGACAACGGTGACGTTAAGAACGATCTTGAAATGACGATGATACCAGACTCCGGTGCTACAGATCATTATGTGAACGATAAGAATTTCTTTTCTTCGTTTGTGGACTTGAAGTCTCCAATTTCCATCAGTACGTCAAAAGATGGCGAAAGTATGTTATGTTGTACAATAGGTACTGTTATAGCTTATAGTAATCTTGGTACTAGAGTGGAATTTAAAAATGTGTATTACATTCCCGAATTAAGATGTAACCTTTTATCAATTCGTACTATTGAGGCAAAAGGACTCTCGGTGACTTTTAAAGATAACGTAGTTAGTATTTTAAAAAATGAAAAAATTATTGCAAACGGACCTGCTACAGGAGGTTTATATCGTTTGATTTTTAACGTTATCAAAAATGATACATATCTTTCGGGAAATGTCGCTTCTTATAAAATTTGGCATAGTCGTTTAGGTCATCTTAATGACAATGCTATGAGAGTTCTACGTAGTAAAGAGATAATTACTTTTAACGATAATAAATCGGGCATTTGTGAACCGTGTGTAGGTGGTAAACACCATCAGTTACCTTTTAATCGTAATTATTCGAAAACAAATCGTCCTTTAGAACCAGTGCATACTGATATATGTGGTCCAATCGATATTGTAGGATACGATGAATCAAAATATTTTATTTCTTTTCTTGATGATTATACACATTTTATGACAGTATATTTAATGAAACGTAAAAATGAAGCAATCAAAAAATTCAAAGAGTTTGAAAAAAACGCTACCAATCGTTTTGATCGACGTATTCTTCGTTTTAAGTGCGATACATTCGAGTCGGTAGAGGGCGTTTTACTAATTCTTTTTTGGAGAACTTTTTGGAGGATTGGTATTTTCTATTATCCAAAAAAATTGATAATTTTTGTATTTTTTGATTTATAAAAAAAACTTGATAATTTTAGTATTTTTGAATTAATTATTCGATTTATTTATGAAAAAAAAGCAAAAATTTTGGTATTTTTAATAATTCAAAGTAATCTCTAAATTCGATGAAGATTTGAAATAAACATTTGTACTATAAGATGAAATAAGGCTGTATTTTCTTTTAAGTGATTTTAAGAGCAGTAGCACTCACTCAAAAACTAACATGTTTCAAAGCGTTATTCTTTCAACGAACAGTATCACGTCATTTATACGTTGTACTATAACATGAAATTGGAAAAATTAAATCCTACAACTGTAGGATTGCAATTTTTGGAAAAAATCAATCCTACAACTGTAGGATTGCAATTTTTGGAAAAATAAATCCTACAACTGAGGGGATTGCAATTTTTGGAAGAATTAGACCCTAAAACTCCCATATATGCGTTAGACCTTCCTCAACAACCCTCACCATGTCGGAACACCCGACACCTCTTGCTAAGCCCTGAGTAAGCCTCTCAATATTCCACACTTTGTTAATTAACAATTTCAAAATTTTCACAACTTGAGAAAATTGTGAGGAAGCTCCTGTGGTCGTCATTGGGGTTTTGAATGCTTCTATGTGTTCCTCAGGCCTTCCTCAACAACCCCCATCATGTCCGAACACCCGACACCTCTTCCTAAGCCCTGAGTGAGCCTCTCAAAATATCATTTTTTGGTAAATTTCAATTTCAAAATTTTCAAGTTTTGAGAAAATTCTGAGGAAGCTCCTCTGGTCGTCATTGGGATTTTGACCATTCCCATATATGCGTTAGACCTTCCTGAATAACCCCCACCATGTCGGAATACCCGACACCTCTTGCCAAGCCGTGAGGGTGGCGTTTTTCCTCAAGGTACAATTTTTACCCTTA
>FIZV01020086.1:0-12404 GCA_900050545.1 Trionymus perrisii | reverse complement strand
AAAGTTTAATAAATTCTTTTCATTTTCAAAATCTAGTATTTGTTTGATGAAAATTCATAATTTGTTCATACCTACATAATAATATTTGTAAAAAAAAAGTAAATTCGAAATTTTTAAGATGCCCTAAATTTGATAAGTCCTTGAAGTTTTGGTATTTTTAAATTTATTAAATCTTCAACGTGGTATTTTTTAAAAAATATACCTATTCAATATCTAAAATTCAGAAAATTTTCAAAATTTAATAAAATTGACCTTTTTGAATTTTTTGAAAATTCAGCGGAATTTTACTATTGATTACCTATTCATTAAAATTTTAAAATAAAGAAATTTCGAGAATTGCAAAAATTTATCAAACCTTGAGAATTTATAGAATTTTTAAAATTTCCTTAGTTTTCAACTTTTACTTTTTTTTTAGATTTCTTAATACATAATCTGCAGTTCAACTGGCAAAAAGGGCTTAAATAAAAAATTTCTATCAAAGCATAGAATTGATCATTTCCTGTGGAAAAAAAAGTAATAAAAATAATAATAAATTTCTGATTTTCTCTTGAAATTTTAACCCATTATGATAAGTCGCATGACACCTTTTCCAAAATCTCGAAAATCATGACCCAATTTTGGCCTGAAAATTCTTCAAAAATGTTCAAAAAATATTTTCTTCGGAATATTCGAATTTCTCACGATTTTAATCCATTTTGATAAGTCGCATGACACTTTTTCCAAAATCTTGAAAATCATCATTCAATTTTTGGCTCAAAATTCTTAAAAAATTTTCAAAAAATATTTTCGTCAGAATATTTGATTTTCTTGCGAAATTTTAACCCATTTTAATAGGTTGCAAGGTCACTTTTGAATAGTTCTGTAACGGTTCCTTTTTACTTGAAATTGGAGGGGGCGCGACTTTAAAATTCGACTATGCCCTATTGTGCCAGCTGTTTTTCGCGAACTTTAGTTCAATGGGCGTGGAATAAACCGCTTCATGATATGAATATGTTTTTTTTTGGACCCCCGACTTTATGACGCCTGCGTAGCCATTTTTAGTTTTTCTGCTAATAAATTTGCCTAAAAGTCACACTTATGGAGCACTAGCGCCCAATTGTACAACTTACAAGCTGAAGTAAACATATAAGTATTTGGAATAAGGGAAGAAAAAAAAAATTTGTTGCCCCAGCCATTTTAAAAATTGCGGGTTCGCATATTGTGTCACCAGGGAAAATTCAAAATACGCTTTTTTGGACATTTTAAACCCATATCTACAAAAATTGAGCTGAATTTTTTGGGCCGCAAAAATAAAAGCCAACTGAGCACTTTTTGCCAGTTGGACTGAAGACCATAGAAGTGAAGAATTTTTCGACAATAATTCAACTTGAAAAATTTGTTTATGAATTTTAACCAATTTTCATGAGAAATTTTTTTGTTTTCGAAATGCTAATATTCACTGTCGGCGTCTGTGAAAAATGTTTCAATGCAGTGTCGCCGATCGATTTGCTCAGAAAATACCAATTTTCCAAGCTTTGTAATGCCTTAATTTTCAAACCTAGGCACCATGTGTATTTTATATTTTTTATCAGCGGTGAGTAAGCCTGTGTTTGGTTGTATCCGAATTTCAAGCTTGCAAAGTGCTCCCCAGACATCCTGTATAAATAGTTCATAGCCAGACCAATGAAATAAATTTCGTACAACGTTTGAAAAAATCTTCTCGTAGCAAAAATTAATTTCACATAACCTCGGTACGATAAACTTCGCGCGATGTTGGAAATTGAAGAAAAAGTTTTCAACTTTAGCAGATGTTCAAGTACGATTGAATTATTAATTTTATTCTTTTCGGATTCATTTCGTCGGCAATGTGAAGTACGCCGAGTTAGCTTTGTATACTTACGGGGAAAAATATGTAGGGCAAACGTATAAAGGTGATGACCGAGGCCCGTACGATTTTCTGCAAAAGAAGTCAACATCCAAAGTACTTATGCAAACGGTTTAACCTCGAATGATTAATATAACAGCTACTCTCCTCTCTGCACACCGCACCCTGCCCTATCTATCTAACCATGTCCGTTTTCAAAGCTTCGCCGTGATAATATGCAAGCTTCACCTGACACCTAAGCGCCTACATCCGTTTTCGTGTTTGATAAATGTTTAAACTTTTGCGGTACCAGTTTAAATATTATGACTGTTTCGTGTGCGGTGTTTTGTCGGTGTTAGCGCGCGTACCTGTGCGTATGTAGTGTACATTTGATGTAACTTTACTAATTCTTTGAACTTCGCACGCTTCACTGGCTTATTACGTCATCAAAAAACGACTCGCAAATTTACCTACTTCAGCCTTAGATCTACGCTGTTTATCGTCTGATAAAAGGCATGTTTGTTTTTGTTTGTTGTTTGAGGTATAAGCTTATCGAAGACCAAGGAAAAGTTTTGGTTCACAGCTGAATTTTTACAAGTAAAGGGATTTTTCAGATACTCGGGAAATTATCCACTTATTTAGAAAGAGTACCCATTTCTCCAGTATAATTCGACATTTTTTTTTTTGTTTACGTACTTAAGGATTACGCGACGTGTGTGTGTGTGTGTTTTTTTTAACGTGTTATATAACTAAGGCTTGAGAGGGTGCGAAATTTTTAGAAAAATTTTCAACAAAATACCTGAAGAAAATGATTTTTTTGTGACAAATAGTCGTGTTACATTTATTTACGATTTTACGAGTAAAAAATAAATTTTTAGATTTTCATTGAAATATTCGCAATTTGGAATGCTTTCCGAAATGATAACGGTTCAAGTCACAGATCCAAAAAATTTTCCACGGTTTTTGGTGTAATCTCGTATTTTTTTCCGATACACCTTCAACTTTTCAAAGACGATTCACCCTAGGGGTATACCCTTTTTAAAAATTATGAATGTTTAGAATCTGAGAGGAAAAATATAGTGAAGTCAGAAAATTAATATCTTATTACAATGTCACTTCTTCAAAGGTGGACATGTTTTATGGAATAAATTGTAAATTCATTTTTTTGAAAAACTGCACCATTTAGAAAAAAAAAATCGAGGTGTTGGAATTCTTTCAAAATTTAGATCAGAATTATTATTTTCCACATTTTCTAAAATTATTGAATTGCCTTAATTGCAAAATTTTCAAAAATTATTAAATTTCCCAAAACCGTCAATTTTTCAAAAATTGCAGAATTTTTAAATTGAAAATTTTTTCAAAATTATAGAATTTTCAAAAATTGCAAAATTTCCCAAAAATTCTGAATTTCTAAAAAATAGCAACATTTTGAAAATTCGTTAAATTTTAATCATCCAACAATTTTTGAAATTGTAAATTTTCAAAAATTATCAAATTTTCTAAAATTTTTGAATTTTTTAAGTTCTTTAATTAAGAAAAATTATTGATTTTTTTTTAAATTACGGAATTTTCAAAAATTGCCATTTCTAAAAATTGTCAATTCTTTAAACCTGAAAATTTTTTAATAATAATTGCAAAATTTTCCAAAACTGGAGAATTTTGAAAGATTGCAAAATTTTTCAAAACTGCAGAATTTTTAAAAATGTGCAAATTTTAACATCCAATAATTTTTGAAATTGTAAATTTTCAAAAATTATCAAATTTCCCAAAATTGTTAAAACGTTCAAAATCTCTAACTCTCAAAAATTATTGATTTTCCTAAAATTGAGGAATTTCCAAAAATTGTCGAATTTCTAAAGATTGTAAAATTTCTCAAAATTGTAAAATTTTTCAAAATTGCAGAATTTATAAAAATCACAAAATTTTCCAAAATTACAAAAATTGCAGATTTTTTTAAAATATCAAAAATTTTTAAAAGGGGAGAATTTAATTGTAAATTTTTCAAAATTATCAAATTTCTCAAAATTGCAGAATTTTTAAGAACTAGGTACAAAATTTTTTAAAACGGCAGAGTTTTTAAAAATTGCCAAGTCTTAATTATCCAATAATTTATGTAGTCGTAAATTTTAAAAAATTATGAAATTTCCTAAAATCGTTGAATTTTCTAAATTTCCTAATTCACAAAAATTACTGATTTTTCAAAAATTTCGGAGTTTTCAGAAATTGTCAAATTTCTAAAAATTGCCAGTTTCTCAAACTTACTGACAAGTTTTTAAAAATTGAAAATTTTTTCAAAATTGCAGAATTTTTAAAAATTGTTAATTTTTAATAATCCAATAATTTTTGAAACTGTAAATTTTAAAAAATGGTCAAATTTTTAGTAAGTAGTTGTACATAAACTGCATTCTATTTAGAAATATAGAAAATAATCATCCCCTCTCCCCCATCAAAAGAAACGTAAATAAACGAGAGCCCTAACAAAACCACCTAAAAAAAAGTACAAATCGAAAAATAATTTTTTTTTTCACTTTAATTTCCATTTTTTTCCAAATTCTAATCTAAATTTTTCTATAAAAATCAAATTTATTTGAAATTGGGGGGGGGGTCGGACTTCCATAACTTTCTCATCAAGTGCGCCACTATCAGGTATCCCACGCTCTCCTGTTATACCTCCCATTCTTTGGAACCGATGAATGCGAAATTAGTTTTCAGAATATTCAGTAGTGATTAATGGAGAGAGTAAATTCCATTTGTTTTTCGACCGTTTCCCTTTCTGATTATTTCTATCTGAAAATATTCGCTTAGATTAACGTCAATTTGCGTCGAAAATTGAAAATAAATTCGCTATAAAGATAATACAATGTACGTTCGCAGCGAGTAAATCTCGGCATTTTGGTTTTAAAGAAAGAATTACTCATACTCTAGACAATTCGAACGGTGCGGTGCGCGGCGGGTTCGCGATTTAAAACGCTCGCAAAAAGGATTTCTGCTTTGGCGAGCGCTTTTGCGCGTTGATAATTCGTTTAATACGTAGACGTAGATAACTTTCTACGTACTTATAAAAGGAACAAAAAAAAATAATGAACTGTTGCGCTGCAAAAAATGTAACTTTTTGGCCGAGTTTTGCAAATGAGAATGGTACACTCGGAGAAATACCGAGAAAAAAAATCCATTGTGTGGAAGCATCGCCGAAGATGAAAAATCCTGCAAGATTCTCGCGCCAGATAGAAATTGGCCGGCGTACTGCGAACTTGGTGAGGCGATGAAATTGGAAATTGAATCACGTAAAAATTCATTTCATTTCGTATTCGAATTTCGCTTTATTTGAAAATTAGACTATGGGATTTGATTAGGCAAAAACACGCAGTCATTTGGAACGCCTTTGAAAATTATAACGACTTCAATAAAATTAAACAAGCTAACGTGTACGCGTCGCTCGTCGTTTCGCGGTATTTAAATCATAAATGCGATAAAATCTAACGCGCTGGAAATTTGTGTAAAAGTAGATATACTACGAGGATAATATGCGTTGTCGTACCACACGCAATGGCACTTTGCTCGTATACGAGATTTACAACGGCAAAAAAGTAACTTCCGCCGCATGGGGCTATTTTTTTCATAAATTTTTGAGAAAAAAATCTACTCGTTTAAGTGAACCGTTTTCGGTGTACCGGTGCTTCCTTTGGGACCTCTTATTGTCAAGCTTGAAAATATTACTGATTTCGTAAGAAAAAAAAAACGAGTTGAAAAATTCTTTCATGTCAACGTATGAATACAAAATTTGGAGCACTCGTTTGTTATTATGAAAATTTCTTCTCTGCGTGCGGTAGGCACATGTAAACAAATTAACTGTAATAGCCCTTTTCTTAAATTACATTGTGTTTTAGTCATTTTTCATTTTTATTTTGAAGTATTAAACGATTCTGTTTCAATTCGTTGACTGGAAGATGAATGCGCGAATAATATGGCGAATTTGCTGTGTAATACATTATGTTGTTTATTTTTTTTCCTACTCAATTATTTTAAAGCTTTCATATGTTTTATTTTTTGGGAGCTTTTCAAAAAATAGTCTGAATTTATTGAAGAATTTTGACAAACGATAGAAAATAGGACGAATTGTGGTATGACCGTGAAATTAGATAATTGTGGTAGTAAAATAACTGCTGTTTTTTTTTTCTTTTCTTTGAATACCAAACGGATTTTAAATTCAATTGTAGGATAATGGAAAATTGTTTAATCATTTTTTAATTTAATTAATTAGTCATAATTTGAGAATTTTTGTTGGAAAATGTTAATAACAGAAATTATTATAGACCTAGTTTTTGAGGCAGTAAAAATTTTTGGTTTCAGGTTTTACCTAAAAAAATAATAATAATAATTTGTAGAGTGAATAATTACTCAGAATTCAGAGGCGAAGTAACTAGGTGAATTAGGGGGGACAATCTCCCTCGCATTTTAAGAAAATGAGAAAGTTCGTGATTTTGACTTTTGAATTGGTGGGTTGAAAATTGTGGAAGAAAATTGAAAAAAATTACGATAATTTGCTTACAATTTAGGGTGCTTGCCCCTAATTTCGAATTCCCCCTTCTGGAAAATGTGACGCTACGATCCATTTTTTTTTTTGAAAATTTTCTCGAAATAGAATGATTATCTTTTTTCAAGTCAGTGTGACAATTCGTTTTTCAAAATGAAAAAAAAAAAAAAAAAAATCGCTTAAAATTTTTTCAATTTTTTGGGAAAAAGAGTATTTTAATTTTTTTAAGGAAAAATCACCAACTTTGCGGTTATCGGCCCTTGCCACCTCAAAATCACCTAAAATAAATATGTACGTACATATGAAGAATCTACAAAAAATTTGAAGTTTTTTGAGGTATTTTCAAAATTGGCCATTTTTTATGTTCTATGTGTTTTTTACGTTTGAAAATTTAAAATGTCAAAAAAATCAGCGGAAAGATGAAACAAAATTTTCGAAAAAATTTCCCCAAATTCATTTCTATAACATCTAACATTTTGCAAAAGTTCGAAAATTTTTGTTCACTTGAGCTAATATGAAAAAATTTCAAAGATATTTGACTAAAATGGTGATGAACCTGGAAGGGGAGGGTTAGGGGGTCAAAATCTTCTTAGATTTATTTTTTCATCCATGTACACCTTCTGATATTTTGGGGCTGGGGTCAAAATCACCCCTTATTCGGCCATACTCTTTTTTGGAAATTTCAAAAAATATCAACAATTTTTGTAAAAACTAATTTTTTGAAAAACTTATTAAAAATCGAATTTCCGAAAATATGTAATTTCCTTAGGTAGTAGAAATAATCAATTTTAATAATTTTCGCAATAATCAATTTTTCCAAAATTTGTTGAAAGTCAAATTGAAAAGAAAAATTGGTGAATAAATTTTCGAAAAAGTTTCCATCTGTCAAAATAGAATCTAACAGAGAAAAAATTTTGAAATTAGAATTTTTTTAAATTATATAAAACTCAAAGATATGTGTCTTTTTCCAATTATGAATCATAAAATGAACAATTAGGAAAATTGACACATTCTTTGAATTGTATGATTTTTTTTTTTAAATCAAATAAACAGGGATTATTATCTCAACGAAAACAACTACCTACAGTGCAATTTATTAATCATCGTGAACAATTTAATTTTACAGTATTTTTCTTTTAAAAACATTCTAAGAAGTAATCTTAACTTTTTTGAGATTTTAGAACAGAATTTCCTCTCATTTTACACGAATCTTAGTTATTCATTTCATACCATCTGTCGTAAGAAGCATCAAAAGATTATGATTTGTTTCAATTTCATCGCAAAATAATTTTAAATTCACCCATGTACAATTTCTTCGAATACTCGATAAACATTCTTCGTATCGAGCGACCCATCTCGCGACCAGAATAAATTTGTTTTTACGCAGAAAACTGCAGACGTTTAATTGGCGTTATTAATCACACGAACAAAGTACTGTGCGTTAAAATGTTGGAATTTCGCGCGAGCGGGGCAATTTAAATATGTCACGGTTAATGGAAGAATATTCCCAACCATGAATACCATCACTAGACTAGAGTAATGAACGAATGTAACGTATTAGGAAACATGAGCTTAAGTAGCCCTAAATAGTTAAACAACAACAAGAGAAATTGTACGGACTATTAATGTCATAACGGCGCAATCGATTTGAACCTTTTGATTTGAATTTTGAGGCGTTTGAGGCTTATTCGAAAGTTTGGTAATGTTACTCGGCTCGATTTTAACGCTGGTGCGGTTAAATTGGATTTCGACTTTATATGCTTTTACGACCTACATAAACGTTTTCTTGAAAACGTTCGATAAGTTTAATATCGTTGGTTAGAACAATTAAGTTCTGTCGAAGTGCACGAAGAGGTCGATACAGACGAGTATGGATACGCTCATTTTGGCGTTTCAAGTTTTCTTGAGATGCTTTTGTAAGTAAGTACACCTAATATACAGGGTGTCCTGTGAGTGGATGACAATATTTCAGATTTGGATACAACCGGGTATAACTAACGTAAGAAAAAAATATTAAATGAAAGCGTTGCCTATCTTCAAAATTGAAGGGGCAAATTACGTTTTTTGAAAAGCAAGGTTAAAATCCATTTTTGACCGCGAGGGCAAGTAGTATTTCGAAAAGTAAGCAAAACTTCATTATACGACTTTTTGCATAACTTGCAAATTGAAGGGGGTGAAAGGATTTTGATTTTGAAAAATCGTTATTAAAAAAATGAACAAGAAAATGGATAGTACATTTAAAATGGAAAAATTTCATCATTGTCACTTCTTCTTTAACACCTTTTAAAAAGTTATTCGATTTTGAAAAGTTTCAAAGAATTTCGTCAAATTGTAAATTTGACAACTTCAAACTCAAGTAACCTTTCAAATTCAGGTGTTGGGGAAAAAGTGATTATGATGAAATTTTCCCCAATTTTAATGTACTATCCATTTTCTTGGTCATTTTTCTAATGGCGATTTTTTAAAATCAAAATCCTTTCGCAGCCCCTTCAATTTGCAAGTTAGGCAAAACGTCGTATAATTATATTTTGCATTACTTTTTGAAGTACTACCTAACCTACCCCATGGTCAAGAATGGACTTAAACCTTCATTTAAAAAAAAGTAATTTGCCCCTTCAATCTTGAAGATAAGCAATCTAACATTTTTTTTCTTAGTTATTTCCAAATCTGAAATATTTCCATCGTACTAACCGGGAACTCCGTATGTAGCTGATGTATTCACATCTTTCTCTAATAATTTGGAGGAAAGCCGAAATTTCTTAACCTATAGGTATAAAATTGACCGAAAAGGCAGCTTACTCTCGGTAGATAGATATCTCTTCCGTTTTAGTTATAGGGTGTAAAATGAAATGTTTACAATATTTAAACCATAGATAGAACTCCAGTAGGCAAACAAAACACGTTATCATGATAAGTTGCCTATCTCAAAAATTTAAGGCGCTATAAAGTTTTAAAAATTTGCTATTTTTAAGCAAAATTAGTTGGCAACACTACATATATTCCAAAAATGTTTCGACTTCGCCAGTGTATAGCACTTCGAAAACACAAAAAAAGTTGTAATTACTTTATGATGCCTATTTTTAAAATTGAAGGAATTATGGCAACAAGAAATTTATGTCAATAGTATTGCCTACGTACCTTAATCAATACAGCGCACTTTTGAAACACGAAAATTGAGAAATTCTTTCAAAATAATGCACGAAACAGATGTATAACTTTTTGAGAGAAACAAAAAAAGTTATGTGAAGAATTTCCCTATTTTTGACAATTAGGGCGCTATGATTTATGAAGCATCAAAAATCGGTATTTTCGAAATGTGAGGCTCCGTAGCGCCTTTGTTTTCAAAGATAGGCAAATTTTCAACATAATTGATTTTGCTCCGCTCGAAGAGTTACACCTGCTTCATGGATTGCATTGACAAAATATTGGATTTTTTGAAACTATTGCCCCTTCAGAATCGAGATAGGCAACTTAATGACGAAACAGACTTTGTCTGTCTACTTGAGTTCTATCTATGGTTGAAATATTGTACATAAACGGCTAAACGCTTCATGGTACACCCTACCTTTTGCAATGCACACTTTTAATGCTTCTTAAAAAGTATTACTTCAATGAGATGTGATTTTAGAATTAGCTATATACTTTGAAAAAGTGAATTTCATGTCTGGCATCATGGGGTAGCATTTTCGCAAAAGATTAAACGCGACCATGTTTTTTTATTTATACGAAACTCGTGTCAAGGCAGCAGGCTGAATGTTTAGGCCGCCATGGCTATATTTTCAAATCACGTAGTTGGGAAAGTTTGCGAAACTCTATGAAAACTTGATACCGGCAGTATCGTAAATCCATTTCTCACATTTTTTTATTAGTGTACTAAAAAATGTAAAAGTCACGGAAGCGTTTTGCGCCTGAAAAAAATTCCTACTTTTAACGACACGAATGCGCGCCAATCGATCGACTTATTTTTGGAACAAGATCGAATAAAATGGGATTCTGTGTACGCGTTTTAACTTATACCAAAAATTACAATGTACCTATATTTAAGAGAGTCATATCTCATATCTACGAGTACAATACGTCTACACCGCACCGCAGGAATATTCCGGACTACGTATATTATATCCGAGCTGCGTTTTTAATTGCGAAATTATATACGCTGGCTGTGATAATTCGATCGAATGACCCCGCGGTTTTAAATTGTCAACTTGTCTTAAACCGTTAGGACAGTAGCCTACACGTCTGTTTCCTTATCATTTTCAATTTGATATTTAAAGCTGGATGCGATGCGTTTCGTTTCGTTTTCGAAGAGTGCGTTAAACTCGCATTCGCGTGTTCATTGGTGGCATTGGAGCATTTTAACCTAGAAACGTCACCGTTCATTTCCACCGAAGAAAAGTTTTCACTGTTTTCAACGCGAATCATTATTAAGATACGAAACGTACATAGTATAGTGGGTAAGGAAAACTTTTTCCGGATAATTTTCCCATTGTCGACGATGGGGTATTTTCTTTAGGTCAGAGGTTTTACGGTATGGTATGCTAGCCATATTCCTGACGAAATCGTTTAGAATTAAATTGAGCGAGTGAGTTTTGTATTTTCTTCAAATGGAATATTACGAGATATCGACTTGTAACCTATTCCATGGTGGACGATTATTTCCTCGGTTATTTTGATTGATTTCGAGGGAAAGTGAATAATTTCATTCCTCATTTTTTTTCCTTTGCCAAGAAATATACAAGCTGATCCGAAAGTGAATGTAGAAACTTCAGATTTGGATATGGCCGAGTAGATAAGATTACACTAATAAAAAACTTTATGTACACCGGGTGCCTATCTTTGAAAATGAAGGCCCTTAAGAGCTTGGAAAATTGGAATATTCTGAGCAAAATCGATTGACAGTTGGCATCACTGCATTTAAAAAATTTTCCGATGGCGGCAGTGGATATAGCGCTTCGGAAACGTATAAAAAAAGTTCTAATCACGTTGGGACGTCTATCTTTGAAATTTTTGGCCAAAAGTACCTATTGTTTTCCTCGGATTAACCAAGTTGGTTTGGAGAGATATGAAAATTGAAAAATTTCTCATGACAAAAAAATGAGTAAAGGAATTCAAAGTTATTCCTTTTCATGAGAAAATAATTCGTAATTTTTTATTTTTTCTGTAATTAAATTTTAAAGACGACCTATTAGCCTGTTGAAGTTTACAAATTTTAAAACTTTGGCATTTTTTTTTTTTTGGATCTGAGCTATCGACATGGTTTCTTTTATATGAAAATAAATTTCCTATTTTTATTTTACCCCTCAATGAATTTTAAGGAGTACTCGCTAACCTCCTTTCAATTTTCAAAAATTATTGAATTTTTAATGATTCAATAATTTTCCGAAATTGTAAATTTGCCAAAATTGTAAAACTTCAAAAAAGTTTCATAAATTGTAAAATTTTCTAAAATTATTCAATTTTTAAAAATCTTTAGTTTTTAATGATCCAATAATTTTCCCAAATTGTAAATTTTTAAAAATTATTGTCAAATTTCTAAAACTTTCAAAAATTGTAAAATTTTCTAAAATTGTCGAATTTTTAAAAATCTTTAATTTTTAATGATCCAATAATTTTCTAAAATTGTAAATTTTTAAAAACTGTCAGATTTTCAGTAATGCATAAACTGTAATTTTTTTGTGAATATTAAAAAAAACATCCCCGCCCAGCGCTCGCGTACAGTCCAAAATATATCAAATGAAACATAAAACGAGACTCCTAGTAAACCCGTCTGAAAAAAGTACACGCCAAGGAACGAAAATTCTTTTCATTTCGATTTTTTTAAAATTCCAATTTAAAATTTTTTTTTCTAAAAAAATGCCCTATTTAAGAACTAAATCGTTATTTTTTTTTATTCAAATTTAAGCCTGTCGATTTCCATCGATTAATCTTTCTTTTTTTTTTTTTTTTTTTGGAAAAAATTAAAAATGTCAATTTTTAAAAAATTGTCCTTTTTTTTTTTTTTTTTTTTTTTTTTTTATTCAAAAGTTA
>FIZV01020071.1:0-13258 GCA_900050545.1 Trionymus perrisii | reverse complement strand
TCATTCCTTTTGGAAGAAAAAGTCGAAAGGTTCGATTTCAAATTTATAAAAAATCAATTTTTTGTTTTTTCAACTCACTACAACAAGAAATTCTCATTTTTTGGAATAAAAAAAAAAATATTTCTAAAATTTTTAGCACAAAAATCTAATTTTTCTTCGCATTAAAAAAAATGATTTCATTTTTTTCAAGTGAGTATGAAAAAATTTCTTAATTTTCTTGGATAAAATTTTCAAAGTCTTCACTTTTCATTTCAATCGAGAAAAAATAATAAAAATAAACGTTAATTTTTTTACGAAATGGCTTTTTGAAAAATTCAATAGGTAATTTAATTTAATTTCTTTTATGAAAAAAGTTATTTTCAATAAATCTAATACTTATGTAAAAATATTCCACTTCACCTCATTCTTCTTTATTATTCTAAATATGTACCTGAGAGCCAAGATGAGGCAACTCCAAAATTTTCGAATATCGTTTTTTTTTGCGATTTATTATGATGTTAAAAGTGTTTTAAACATCAAAAATCGCAACAAAAAAAAAAAGGTTAGTCGAAAATTTTGGAGTTGCCTCATCTTGGCTCTCAGGTACAGAAATGCTTATAAAGCAATCCTAACTTGAGCTGAAATCAGTAAAATTTTACCCAATTTTCAACCACACTCTCCTTCGCCTTCAAAAAGGCCTGCTCAATTCACCACTTCTCGAAAACTTCAATTTTCACGATTTTTTCCCGTCAATTTTGGGCAACCCTGTCTGAATTAAAAAATCAACAATTTCATCTTGTAGAAATTTGACAATACAATGCATCACAAAACGAGTAAAAATCTACAAAAACAATATCGATAACGAGAAAAAACAATATTTCAAACATCGATGATTTTCGATATTTTGGTATCGATAATCGAAAAAATTTCTAAGTCGAAAATTATTAGCGTTAGACTCAAATTTGAGAAGAAAATTGACAAAAAAATTACACTAGACACATTCTCCTCTCTTCTTCTCAAAAAAGCTAACTCAATTTACAATTTTTGCAGAATGTCAATTTTCCTAATTTTTTTTCGCCCAATTTTGAAAAACCGTGAATTGAAAAATCTAAGATTTTATTTTGCAGAAATTTGACAACACTGTTCACTACAAAACAGGTGAAAATTAAAAAAAATTATCGATAAAAATTGATTTTTCAAACATTGAATACTATTCATATTTTAGTATCGATAATCGGAAATTATTAGGGCAAAGTTCAAATTTGAGAAAAATTACAATCAATAGCATCACCCTCTCCCCCACCCAAAAAAGCTAACTCAATTCGCAATATTTCTATAATTTCTATTTTTATTAATTTTTTCCAGTCGATTTTGAGCAACCTATATTTTAAAATTTACGATTTCATCTCGCAGAAATTTGGCAACATTGGAAACCACAAAATAGACAAAATTCTACAAAAAAAAAAATGTATCGACAATAAAAAAAATTTCAATTTTTGAACATCGATTAGTTTCGATATTTTTTTAGTATCGATAATCGGTAAAATTAAAATCGAAAGTGATTAACGTTAGCTTCAAACTTGAAAATAAAGTTACGAAAAATTAAATTCCACACTATCCCCCCCCCACGAGCTATGATTATCCTGATCAAATTTTTTTCAGGAATCTCGATGTTTTTACGAATTTTCTCAGCCAATTTTGGGCAACCCTGTATTGCTAAATTGTCGATTTCATTTTACAGAAATTTGGCAAAATTAAAACCAGAAAATAAACAAAATTCAACAAAAAAAAAAAATTAACAAAATATCGACAGTGAAAAAATTTCAATTTTTGAACATCGATTCATTTCGATATTTTTTAGTATCGATAATCAGAAAAAATTAAAATAAAAAATTATCAGCGTTAGGTTCAAATTTGAAAATAAAATTACGAAAAATTGCATTCCACACTACCCCCTCCCCCCACGAGCTATGAGTATCCCGATCAACTTTTTTTCAAGAATCTCAATTTTTTTACGAATTTTCTCAGCCAATTTTGGGCAGCCCTGTATTGCTAAATTGTCGATTTCATATTACAGAAATTTGACATGGTCAACTTCCAAATCCGCAAAAATCGGTTACAAAAAAATTTTGAAAATCAAAAATCATCGGTGTTGCCTAAAAATTAAATTTTAAAATAAGGTAAAAATTGCACTGTTTTTCGAAAATTTACAATTTCTAGCACACCATTCAACAAAGACGTAAAAACAGGCACGTACATTTGCTGTCACTCTAAATCACCGACATTTCAAATCACGGTGAGACCGTGGAAAAGGGTCAAAGTGAGCTCATACTTTTCGACATTCCACCACATCGATTTGCATATGATTTGGTTCGAGCGTTCGACGAATACCTCCATTTGTCTTAAACGAATAGATGACATTTGAATGCTAAAACACTCGACAAAACGACTCGCTGCGTTTTTAAATGGCAATCACCACCTTTCCCCGACCAATATCTAGCTCTATAATGGCAAAACCAATCACCACCTACTGTTTGCGATGATAGGAAGAAATCACTCGACTATGTACGGAAACGCAAAGTCAAAAAGACAGAAACCTCGATACATTCTATTTTCAAGCAGAGAGAGAGAGAGACATGTAAAAACCACAGTAAGGCAAATTAATCTAACAACGAGATGATTATGTACTTCGGAATGCAGCACGCTGAAAAACGCGACTGCGAAAAAATTCAACGACGTTATCGTCATGCACAATTTTTCTCAATGGAATATTCGACGTCGTCGAGCAGAGAGACCTGCCATGCCATGAGCACTCGGACGTAAAGTTTGCAATGACCATAGCTCGCATTCTGGCTAAAATTTATTGCACTAGGGGCAGGGAAGGGGGTAATTAATTAAGCAACGGGGGAATTTTTTCTCCGGAGAATAAAATTAAATCATTCTAACCTTGTTGAGTTTTAACACAGTGTACACCAACTTTGCCCAGTTTCGCCCTAATTACTTTATCTGTTCCGGATAAATATATATATCGGTTACCGGCCAGAGTGACGCCTCCGGACGTGAGTGTGTCTACATTATCAAAACCTTGAACGAGTCTGGTTAGTTCTTCTCCAGTAACCTGTAAATAAAATGGAAAATTAGCCAGACCGGAAGGAAATTTTTAAAAAAACATGAAAAATGAATCGTCGTTCGAAAAACTGATCGTGAAATGAAACTTTCAAGAACAATGTCGTCAGGGTTACCGGGTGGCTCTTTCACATACCAGACAAGGTCGATAAACTCGCTGTGTAATCGATAACGTAACACGATAACGGAGCTTAATGAAAATGCAACCATGTCTGGTCATATACGTCTAAAAAACCGACAGATTAGTCGTGTGTACTTGTACATCGACGAAAAGATAACGTTATCGATTAACGAATCAAAAGAGTAGGAATTGTCGAGAGAGGCTTTTAAATAATCGAGTCAGAATTTCCTTCAATTTAACCACTCTCTCTCCTCTTCACCACTTCTAGCGTAATTTTGAAAAATATGAAATATGATGGGAAATGTTCTAATCGAAATTACAGTAAATTGAAAATATTTTCGTTTGGGATATTTTTTCCATTTGAATTTCAAGATGAGTATAGTGACCAGTGGCAGAGTAAAATTGGACCTTAAAAATATATTAAATTACATACTTGGTCACATAAGATTTTTTGATTTTGAAAATTTCCCTTCGGTGTCGTGATAAAGTATCAAAAAGTCCCATCAACTCATCCCTCGAGAAATGTGGACCCACAGTGACCCTCGTTGTTTATCGCTCACAACTCTTAAAATATGCGTTTAAACAAAAAAAATATCATAACTAAAATTAAAGCACATGAAATTTGCAACTAAAAAGGTCATATTCAATTTTTCCGAAAACTGAATAGGTGGGGCAAAAACAAGGATCGAAATAAGAGATGGCTCAACTAAATGAGAACGAAAAAAAAATCAATTATTTACTCAGTACAGAGTATTTTTCTGACCAAACTAAGGGTCCTATGAAAAAAATGTTGAGAATCAAAATTGTAGATGGTGAAATTTCCTTGCTGTCATAAATTATCAATTTTTTTTCTAGAAGGCTTGGTTTTCGAGATTTTTACAGTCGAAGATCATATGGTAAGAAATTCATGTTACTAACACAGAAAATCGCAAGTTTTCATTTTTTGGTTTAGTTCAGAGAGTCTTTCTACCCGAAATAAGGGTCCTACGAAAAAAATGCTAAGAACCAAAATTACAGAGCTTGAAATTTCCTTTTTGCCATTAATGATCAGTTTTTTTCTAGAAGGCTCAGTTTTCGTGATTTTTGCAGTTGAAGTATCATATTTTAAATCGAAAAATCTCAATTTTTCATTTTTTCATTCAGGGCAGAGTATCTTTCTAGCCGAATCAAAGGCCAGATCACAAAAATGCCTAGAGTAAAATAGTAGAGCGTGAAATTTCCTTTATTGTCATAAATGAAGAGTTTTTTTTCTAGGTGGCTTAGTTTTCGTGATTTTCAAAATTTAATCACGAGTTTTTTACAATTACGAATTCCGACTGCAAAAATCACGATTTTTTTTCGTTATTGAACCATCTTGCATTTTGACGCTGATTTTTGTGACACCCGTTCACTTTTCGAAAAAAAATAATATAACCTTTCTTGTTGCAAATTATACGATCTTCAACTTTAGTTATGACCATTTTTTGGTTTAGACGCGCTGTAGTCGTATGTTGCACCACGAAGCATTTTCAGAAATTATTTTTTTAGGACACTGCATGTACTGAGGGATGTTTTGGAACCACCAGTTAGTTCATAGAAAAAATTTAATGAAGGAGTTTTTTAGAAAATTTTACGTGCTTTAATATTTATTTGAACCTTTTTTTGATTCGGGACACCCTTGAGGAGTTATCAACATTCGAAGAAAAGGGAGGTTTACACCGATCTACATGAGAGATGGTACAGGTGAGAGGAGGAGTGGAGGCTTTTCGGAGGTCTATGGTGTATCAACATTCCAATAGATGCGGTCCCACCTGAAATCTTATCGTATGTACAGAAATGGGAAGATGGAAATTTTAATTTTTTTCACCCTGTATACTTTAGATGGTTGTTTTTGCGCAACCCGTTCACTTCTCGAAAAAAATTATGGGAACCTTTTTTGTTACAAATTTTATGTACTACAATGTTAGCTATGACTATTTTTTCATTTAAACGCATATTTGAAGAGCTATAAGCGAAAAATAACGAGGGGGTTACGTTGGGTTCATATTTGGATTTCTGGGGAGGGGGGAGGGAGAGGGAACTTCTTAGTGGTCAATTCGGATACCAAAAAGTAGATTTCAAAATAAAAAATCTCCGCTGACCCAGAATGCAATTTGCTCTATTTTCATGGTCAATTTTTTTTTTATGAGGTAGGCTCAAATTTGACCAATATATTGAAAAGAAAAATTCCTGAAATAATAAAAACACGAGAAAAATTCTTGGATTCAAAGTTGTAGAGAATTTAAAATATATTAATTTTTATCTGATGATTTTTTCCCCATCTTGGAAGTAAAAACAAGTTACAGCCTGACGAAATACCTGGATAAAAAAATTCAACATGAAATTCGTTCTATTTTTGATCATAAGATTTGTTTCGAGATTTTATTCTTATTTCTTCAATTAATAAAGACAGAGAAAATTCTCAAATTTACTCGAAAAAAAGGCTGATTTTTTCCAAAAAATACAGGATAAAAATAATAACCGAAAAAGGAACGCAGAACCTTCCTCTCTCTCTACAATTTTTCCTGATGTTAAGCACCAGAGATCAATTTTCTAAATACATGAAAAAAAAAGTTAATCGTCGATTGGACTATTTTTGCCCCTCTAGAATTTTTTTTAGACTCAATGCTGAGCACTACAGAGGCCAATCTTCAACTAGAAAATCACTTCCTAGAATTCAAATCAGATTTCACACTTTACTGGATTTATTCCACAGAAGGCCACTCTCGTTCAATCATTTCCCCAATGGACAGAGCTAAGACAGAAAACTAATCCCTCTGTGGTCAGCTGGTCACACTCACAGTCACAATTTCCGCCTGATTAAAAATGACAATCGTTTAAGTGCAGATGTACACTGCAGCCTTGGTAATTAATATTCGAACAAAGAATAATAGTAACAAGTGATAAGTACCTATACTGAGGTAATATTGACCTACATTACTCTCAACCTTCGGCCGTGCAAGTGATATGGAGACCGACATAATCTTACATGAGCCGATGCAGTATGCCAAGGTTGATTCTTCATTACTGTCCCCGGTCGTTAATTAAACCCGCTCGTCTTTCTCGCTCCATTTTTCACGACAATCAAAAGTGAATTTTTTACTTTTTCTCACACAGCTGTTACGTTACATTTCCGTTGGGCCGATGCTCGAAAGTTGAAAGAAAAACAACTCAATTGATACGAGAGCGAGCGGTGCACCGTAGGGACGTGCATTGGAAAAAATTTCGTTCAAATGGAAACTCGAATTAATGAATTCGTGTTGTAGGAAATTCATTGTTTGATTAATTGTTTCAATACGAGGTAAATAATGCATAATTCATAATTCAATCTACAATTTTACGACGATTATTCTCACTATGCTTCGATAGGAGCGTTACAATCCCATATTACGGATTGAAGCAACACTTGGGAAGAAAAAAGTGCAACTTGGATGAACTTGACGATAGAAATCATACCCACGGTTATCTCCCAAAAATAACTCAGTGAAATAAAACACCCGATATGATAAATTATATGATTCAAGTAAACGAAATCCACGAATACGTATCGTGAAATTGATATAAAACACTCGAGCCAAAACCAACATGTGAAACATTATCAGTATTACGTCAATCTAACACAAATCCATCCAATACGTGAAAATGGATCTCGTCTGTCGATACTTGCATTTTTGGACAAATTTCTCGAGACAATTCGTGTCTAAAAATGAACCCCTAGTTGTACCAAGTGTACAATGTAGAGCCGATTTGCACACCGGTTAGGTTTAAAATAATTATACTCACATTGAATCCTTCTGATCTAGCCCAAACATTTCCATCTAATCCGGCGATAGCGGCTTTCGTGACACATCTCGAAGCTAGTAGTTGTCTGTCGACGTAATCTTGCCAACTCATTTTTAATTAGGTAATTAAATAAAATATAATAAAACTTATAAAGAAAAAAACAGCCACTTGCAACGCACTGCACTAAACAACAAACCGCACTTTAGCACTACGCGCTAATCAACCGGGAAACAATAAAAAATATGCTTCGGTGTTTAAAAATTCACTAATATAATCAATAAAAATACCGCATAACTGAGAGCAACCGTTATCGAATTATTTTAAGAGCGTTACTGTTAAAAGACTGAATGATTAATAATTTCAAATATTTGACTACTTACAGGTAAAACCACAGTCCACAACGGCAAATTGTACTACAATCTTCCACGAATTTTATGAAATGGATATGAAATTGTCTTGTTTTATTAGGAAGTAGGAACTATTTCTTTCGAACAGCGATACATTGATGCCAACATACAAAATGAAATATTTATTATGAGAGTCTAGTTTGAGTACATTGGAATTGTTACAAGTGGAGTAAAATTTTTCAACTTGATCACTTGATCAGATGCTTCTTGGCATTATCAATTATTTATTTTTCGTTTATCTCAAGATATTTTTAGCTTTAGCTTTGTGTCACTTTTATTATTTCACAATCACAACACAAAATTAAACACAAAACAAAACACAAAAAGTAAAAACCGGTAACAAATAAACCGGAAAACGTTTCGGTTACGGTTATGGCTTTGGTTAAAGTTTTTCGAAGGAAACGGTTTTGGTTTTGGTTATGGTTTTCACCTGTTGTGGTTATGGTCTTGGTTAGCAGTTTTGGTTTTCACAAATTTTTGGTGGTTTTTACTTTTTAGCGGTTACGGTTATAATTTTGATAACGGTTCCAGTCCCTGTTTATCTTTCTTTGTTGTTTTGTTTTTTATTCAATTTTCAAAATTGTTAAAATTTCGTCCATTTTTGAATTTTTCTAATTTTTAAATTTCAAGTTTTATTTCCATTTTTCATGTTTTTTTTGAATTGTGAATTTTTTAATTTACTTACCTATTTCATCAAATTTCTTATGAGTTTTAATTTCATTATTTTCTTCAGTTCGTTGTGATTTTTAATTCAATTAATTTTTATTCATTTCTTATTTTCTAATTTTTAATTTTTTGCAATTTAGGAAAATCATTGGATCATTAAAAATTAACAATTTTCAAACAGTATCAAATTTATAAAATTTTACAATTTTAAAAGTTGTCATTTTTGAGATAGAAATTTGACTATTTTTGAAAATTCAATAATTTTTTCAAATAGGAAAATTTTAGAAAATTCTACGATTTTGGAAAATTTGATAATTTTTGAAGATTTACAATTTTTTGAAAAATTATTAGATCATTAAAAATAAACGATTTTTAAAAATTTATTCATTTTTGAAAATTTAACAGTTTTTGAAAAATAAACAATTTTTAGAAATTTGACTATTTTTAAAAATTCTGCAATTTTTGACAAATCAATAATTTTTTCGAATTTTTAAAAAATTCTACGAGTTTAGGAAATTTGATAATTTTTGAAGATTTTGCATTTTCGGAAAATCATTGGCTCATGAAAAATTAAAAATTTTGAAAAATTTTGCAATCATAAGAAATTTAATAATTTTGGAAAATTTGTAAGTTCTTGAGGAACTGACGATTTTTTAAAATTTGACAATTTTTGAAATTTTCACAATTTTTGAAAAGTTAATAATTTTTTCAAATTTTAGGATTTTAGAAAATTTAACGATTTTGGAAAATTCTCGGATCATTAAAAATTAAGGATTTTTAGAAATTCAATAATTTTTGAAAATATTTTAGTTTTTGAGAAATTGTTTGAGAATTTTTTAAAATTTGACAAAGTATTTTCAAAATTTCCGCAATTTTTGAATAATCAATAATTTTTTCGAATAGGTAGAGAATTTTAGAAAATCCAACGAGAAAATTTGATGACTTAAAAATTTTGCAATTTTTAGGAATTTTTTTTTTAAATTTGACAATTTTTAAAAATTCCGCAATTATTGAAGAATTAATAATTGTTTCAAAATTTTGAATTTTAGAAAATTCAACAAGTTTAGGAAATTTGATAATTTTTGAAAATTTTACAATAATTAGTATTAAATAGGTATCAATTTTAATTTAATTACAGGACTCAAAAAAAAAGAAAAAAATGTAACTCCACTTGCGAAGTTGCGACTTGCGACAATCGCAAGTACACAAACTAGACTCCACATCAGGCGACAGATTTGCAAAAGTGTTGCCAATATACAGACCTGAAAAGTGCCAAAGTGGGGCATACTCTTCAACTTTGCAGTTCGCGCCATTCTCACCACGATTACAGCGGGGTTTATAATACTACCTTAAGGTATTCAACTGGACCTCGCCTCAACTTTCCTTAAATTGAAATTCAGTACAAGACTGAAAAATAACACCAACTTCCTGAGTTTCAAGTGACCAACATTTAAAAAAATCTCAAATCTGAAATTTTTGTTTAAAGAATTTTTCAATTGGAAGTTCAGATGCAGAGATGTTTTTAGGAACGGGGAGGGGGGGGTGCACCCGTATGTAAAAGTGGGTCTTGCAAATGGAACTAAAAAAGCTCACTTTATTTAAAAACATGTTCTGGATCCATGTCTGGATCACGAAACGATATCGCTTTCAACCTTTTAATCGCAAGAAGCATCAATTTCTGCACGTCCACTTGGCCACATTTTAAGCAGCGACAGATTTCTCATTTGTACCGTTAGTCATTGACCTTTGTCATTGACTCATTGTAACCATGATTCAAGTTTATTTTCTTACCATTCATCTGGGATTCATCTATTCGTTTCTTATCGTAGTAAATTATCGAGAATTATTATCATCTCGTTCAACCAGTGGGATAAATTAATCTCATGATATACACGTTACACGAAAGGTTATTCTCGATAGGAGAATCACCATTTTAGGTACCTAAAAAACTAAAGCCTAAGCTAAGATTTGCACTCTAGCGTAATGTTCCGATTTGCGTGTTCATTATCACATTATTACTCCTCATCCTACCTAAATTTCGTTAAACTTACTTTACAGTGAACTTATCCTTAGGCGTTAATTTTCGTTAAAATGCCAAAAAAAAAAAAAAAAAAAGACTAATTCTAAACATATTACAAAATTATCAACTGAGTAAGCACTTAGCTCAACGTAATATTAATAACCTAGCGTACAATTTCGTCCATTCATGCACCTTATCAGTTAGTTCAGAAATAGAAAGCCATAGGTTCTCTTAAGACGTATGTACGTAGGTAACATTACAACAAAAATCAAAATAAAAAAATAAAAATAAAAAACTTGCAAAAGAACGGTAAACAAACCATCAGCACGATTTTTAGCTTTAAAAAATTTTCAACTTATTTTTATAGGTATTTTATTAAATATAGAAACAGAAAATAAAAATTAACGGTTAAGTATAGAATGAAGACACAAAAGAAAAAAAAAACAGATTGCAGAATTATGTTAAAATTACAATTATTATATTAAAAAAATACAAACTGAAAAAACCTGACCCCTAATTAGAGCTACCCTTTGCGTTACTTGCGAAACTTGGAGAAAAAAAGTTTTAGAAAATTATCCACTTTTTAAAAGAAAATTAAGGGAAAACAATTGAAAAATGATCGAAGCGCTAAATTAATTTTTACAAACATACTCGTGGACAAAAAAATAATAAAAACAGATACAGAATATGGTTAAAGATTTCCTCCTACATCTACTTGGGATAAAATAACCTCTCCATAAACCGATTACAGATCTAGCAAAATAAATACACTGATTATTAAATGAAGTTACTACGTTACGAATAAATACTCTAGTGAATTTCAAATTATCAAATTTATAATCAAAATCGACTATGATACAATTTAAAATAAACAAGCAGCGAAATATATACAAACGATTAACGTCGTTTCGTAAACACATCGCAAGTGAAATAGTATTGAGCCAAGTGCTCAACGCACAGGTGCTCGCAACTATTTGCTCGCAAATCAATCAAACACTGTTTCACCATTCACAATAATTAAATATCGAATAAAATGAATTAAAAAAAAAAAAATTATACAATATAATACCTTACAGTAAAAATTAATATAAAATACCAGATTTTTTTCTTTTAAATAGTATATTATATTTCTACAAAAAAAAAAAAAACTTTTTCTTTATCGTATAAATGAAAAATTACTAATAACTTCTATTTAGTATATATATAAATTTGTAGTAAGAAAACACGCTTTGTAATGCAAATCGTTATCAGAACTTACGCACTCGAAAGCGTATCAATTGAATTTCGCTTCTATTTTTTTTCTATGTATATTATCAAATTAATATAACCGCAATTTTATATTAATAATTTTATTAAATTCAAAGGACACGAAGAAAATAAATAGTCAAAAGTTTTTGTTTTCTTTTTTCGCTGCGGACAGCTCAATTCAGCAAACAAATCGACGCGTACTTTTCAAAGTAGATCGGCGACAGTTTTCGGCATCTCTGCAATGTGAGTGTTGTAGAACTGTTCAATATCACTCAACGTACGTTTATCTTCGGTTGTGACGAAGTTAATAGCAACGCCCTTACGACCGAAACGTCCACCACGTCCGATTCTGCAAAATAAAATCAAGCCATGAGTGAATGAGTCGTTCAGCTTGGTGAAAGGTCCAAGATTATCATTTTACCTGTGGATGTAATTTTCACGATTTGAAGGAAGATCGTAGTTGATAACCAACGAAACCTGTTGGACATCGATTCCTCTAGCTAGCAAGTCAGTAGTGATTAGAACACGGCTTGATCCTGTTCTAAAATGCTTCATAATTTTTTCTCGTTCTTTTTGATCCATATCGCCGTGCTAGGTTAAACAGAAATGTCAAACGTGATTAATCAATAAGCTTGCAGAAGTGTACACGAGAGATAGCGAAACAAAGGTTGCTAGAAAGAGAGGAGATGCCATTCTATCGCAAAATTGGAATTAATCTCTTATAGTAAGATATGCATAAGAAAGATAACCGCAACAATTACCATGAAATGCAACGTTAATTCTGTTAACAATGAGTCGTTATAATAGCTCTTATCAGTAATAGCTGTTTCGATAGAGGGGAAAAAATTCTACAGGAATATAAATACTCCCACAAGTAGCGTTGATATTTCAAATTAGCAAGAATTCAACTTCAGCAAAAAAAGAGGATTTTTTTCTGACATTTTTAAAACTACCTACCTATGTAAAAAAAAAATCAAAATTCACTTATTGGGACCTTAAAAAGGAGTAGGGATGACCTAGGAAGCTGAAATTGGCTCATGCTGGAGATATAAATTCCCAATCACTGATGAAAAATTTGCAAAATTTTGAACTAGTTTTTAAAAAACTTTAAAAAGGCCCTTACTGCAAAATTGAGGCATAAAGGTCAAACCTCCCAAAAATGGCATCAGTTGCGCTCTGTAAATTTTATGTACTACATCAAGGTTCCCTAGGTCAATTGGTCTGGACTGCAGGCTGATCAACGTACCAAAAAGTAAATAAAAAAGCAAAAATTCCCAATTTTTGACCTCACACAAGGTTCAAATCTAAAGAAGGCAGATCAGAGGCTGTCTTAGAAAGGGTGGTGACACTGATCACCTAGGAACCGGAAATTTGAAAATATTGGAGATAATGAAGTGTCCGTCAGTGACCTCTACCGATCTTACGTAGCAATTTTTGAATCTCGAGGTTATTTAATTGTTGATTGATGGACCGAGAAAGCTGATTGTAACACAATCGGAATGTTCAAGGTCCAGCAGTCTAAAAATGTGATCATGTCACTCCACTCTCCTACTTCCAACTATTAACAAAAAATTCGACTAAGAATTCCACACATGGCATTGATAAGAAAATATAAATGATTTTTTAATTCGATACTCCCACGTGTAGTAAAAATGTCACCATTGATTAGAATTCTGATATTTCAGATTACCAACAATAGGAATAGTACCTACTCCAGCAAAAAATAAAATAAAAAGTGAAAAATTTCAGATAAATCTTGGAAAACAGCTTTACGTCATTTCAATTTACGAAAATAGAATAAATCACATTACAAAATGAGATCATTTTTCAGAAAAAAAAAAAAAAAAAAAAAAAGTAAGACGTTCCCAAAAAATTTGAATTCCATATAAA
>FIZV01020034.1:0-12364 GCA_900050545.1 Trionymus perrisii | reverse complement strand
AAGGACATTAATATTTCGCGTAACTTTCTTAAAAAAAAAAAAAAAAAAAAAAAACACACATTAGGTAAGTCATAAGTAAGCATTTCCTTCGCTTCATCTATGACTCGTATATAAATATAGCGAAAATTTAGCTAATTTGTTAAGAATTACAGGCAACCTAGTGGTAATTACGATAAAGTAGTTGATGGCAAAATTTTACATTCTGTTGACTTCGTACAATGTCAATTTTATCGAAATTTGATGTCATTTTGCTAGATTCGTAAACAATTACAAATAATTGCTTTAATCTTTAGGATTTTCTGGTGAAAGCGTCGAATGACTGGTGGATAAATTTTCTTAGTTATGAATACATTCCGAATTACTAGGTGTAGTAGGTTATTACGTAGGTAAAAATAGATAGGAGTCTACTGAGCGTGAAACGTGAAGGAAAAGTAAACTTTAACGTCGTGGTCTTACGGTAATTTTCATTCTGGTTAGTTGAGTTAGAAATGTAGGTACCTATCTGATTAATGATTAGTGGATATTTTGATTCTCAACTTGAAGGAACTCTTTCTTCAATAGAATTGCAAATGGGCGCCCGCAGCACTTTCTCATGAGATAGCAAGAGAAAAAGCTATGGAGTATTGCTTTACCCTGAGTTATATACAGAGGCCGATTCTCTTTTTTGCTGACAAAAAATTATAATTTTTCCAACAAAAAATCAAAATTTTGCCAACCAATTTAAAAGAAAAAGACAAAAATGTTTAATGATATCAAGAAGACATGTACATTAAATGGAACGTATCAGTGGCGAATCTGAGAGGAAAAATATAAGGAAGTCAGAAAGTCGATACATTTGGCGTACTGTGTCACTTTTTCAAAAGAGGCTTTATAGAATAAATTGAAAATTCAATTTTTTAAAGAACTACTATTTTTTTAAAATTCAAAGTAATTTTTTTCTACATTTTCAAAAACTATATATTGAATTACCTAGATTTCAAAATTTTCAAAAGTTATAAAATTTCTCAAAATCTCTGAATTTACTAAAATTTTCTAATTCACAAAAATTATTGATTTTTCAAAAATTAAATGATTTTCAAAAACTAATAATTTTTCAAAATTGTTTGAATTTTTAAAAATCGTAAAAAATTAAGAGTTTCCCACAAACTGAAAATTTTTCAAAAAAATTTTTAATTCTTAAAAATTATCGATTTTACAAAATTACAGAATTTTTAAAAATCATCATTTTCTAAGAATTTGCAAATTTCTCAAAAACTGGAAATTTTTCGAAAATGATTAAATAATTTTTAAAAATTGCATAATTCGTTAAAATTTTTCGAATTATGTATTAAAAATCATTAATTTTTAATGGTGCAATAATTTTTCGAAAATTTTCAATAATTGTCAAATTTTCAGTACCGAATGCATAAACTGCCATTTTTTTTAGAAACATCAAAAAATCATCCCCTCGCCTCAGCCCACATACCTCCAAAATATATCAAAACAAACAAAACTAGAGTCCAAAAAAACATTTAATTCTAAGTAAATATATATTTTTTTCAATTTCCAATTTTTTAATTTGTTTAAAAGTTCAAATTTTTAAAATTTTTCTAAAAATTTCTGTTCATAAATTATAATGGAGTACCTAATTAAAATTAATCATATACACGATAATTAAAAATTACAACCATGGAATTTGAAAGTCTGAATCGATGCGGAAAATATTTTTAAGATCGTCCAGAATTTTTGAGCACAACTTTTACAAGGTTTTCAAATTTTCATTTTTTGTAACCATAGGTACTTCATAAAAATCTCATTTCCTTGAAATTGGGGGGAGGGGAGTCAGACTTCTATAACTTCCCTATCAAATACGCCACTGGATTTGAGATACCTATGATACTTCATTTTTCCAAACTTATAAAGTTTTTCTATTTTCACCCCTTCCCTTCTGTTTTATCTCTGAACAGGTGTGCCCGTGCACGGTGGGCACACAGGCTGGCTTTGCCAATGAGTAGGTCTCATAAGAATAATTGCAGACTGTAGTGAAAACTGAGCTGTGCCATACTGTATAAATAAAAGACGTACCACAATCGACATGCTTTCAAATGCTACTTATAATAATTATAGAATCATTGAAAAGTAACAATTAGGGGTGGAACTGATAAAAGTTAAGAAAATTATCAACCATCTAGACTGCAGGGAGAACAAAAAGTAAAATCTACGCATATGGGCGATTATCGTACACTAATGCTCCTATATACTCGTACGTATCATTTAATGCTGAGGGGTAGGCATTAGGCAGTAGGTACCAAAGTTTGAATACATCGGGTAAGCCTCGGCAGGGAGTAAGAAGAGAAGGTGGTTGATTTCGCGTACGTAGATCTAGTATGTGTATGTAGGTTTGGCAGCGAAAACCCAATACGTATGTACAGAGAGTGCAGATCTTATACTCGTAGCTTAGCGAGGGGGTACTAGCCGCAGTCGTCGATCTAGCGTGGATGGCGTAAACTGAGGAAGGGACGCTGCAGGGACCAGGGTCGACATCGACGACGACGACGACGACGACGACGTCGAATCCGAGACAATGAGAAAAAGGAACAGCTGCGCGAATTCGACGTTGGGCAAGTGATCGAAATATACTATGTACGGCCGCACAGAGGAGGTAAGGTGGATGTCGCGGAGAGGTAAAGCAAATGTGCTGCTTAAAACTTGCCAAAAACTCATCTTTATACGTATTAACAAAAGAAAAAGGGTCGTTGCACATTGTACCCCTTTTTATTTTTCAAAGTAACCCTTGATGTAATTGTTACACTCCTCGTCCTGCTCTATCTTTTACGTGTATTCGTATTCGTAAAGTTTTATCGATTCTTCGCCGCTAGTCCTACTCCTGGTGCTCCTCTATCCCGATACTTACAAAGAAAATGAAAATAGAAAAAAAAAATCATCCTACCATTCGTCTACGACCCTAACTAGTTTTTCAACTTGAATGAAACGAGCGAAGCTCCCTTTCGTCCGATTTGCTGCCATCGAGATTCCTCGCACCCCGCCTTATGCTATATGTCTACGTATACGTATATGTGTGACGTCATGAAACCACACTGTCCTACTAACTTATTTTTCGTACGAGTCTTTTCTTATGTATCCTGTCCCCGTCGCTTACGTGAAAAGGTGAACGTCTCCTCTTCTATTTTTTTTTTTCATTTTCATCTTCATGCCTAGACCTGTCGTGTATTGTCACCTAAATTGCATGCTCCTCGAGATACTTTACTTACGTAGTGCACTACGTCATTCTGACGAAAGCGGTACCTACACCTAGTCCCCGAGACATTATACTCGTCCCAAAGGAGATGTAATTTTTTCGCGGGGGACGACGCGACGTGGCCAGTCGCTCGTATCAACTGACACACCGCGTGTTCTTTTTAAGACCCTTTTATTTTACGAATTTTTTCTCTCTTTTTTGTAAGCTGATCAAAACCTAACATTTGGCGCTGTCGATGCGTTCTTATCGTATGGTACGAATATTTTTAATCCCTAGCATGTTTTGCTTTTATTCGTAAGCCCTTAAAAAATATACCATATTCGTCGAGTGAGAAGTTTTTCGCCCGATTTAGTAGCTATGCTATATGACGTCACCTATAAATGATCGATCTCCGAGATTAACATAAATAAAGTGAGGTTTCCAGTAGTGAACTTGGAAAGTCTATGCTATCAATATTTGTGTGTTTCAGAAAATTGTATCCATATTTTGTAACTTTATACCTACGAGTGTTCATTACCTACAGGTTCCTGAATTTAGTTTTGTAAGATGCACCAGTAACGAATTTGGATCTTCATTGTGTTGATTACCTGGGGGGGGGAGGAGCGGTAAAATCCTAATTATCAGTTATGAACATTCTGGCCTGATGATGGAAAGTTGTACTTTCTGAAAAGCGCTTCGCAGCAATAAAGTTTTCTTAAGGAGAGAGTTTTTGTTTCCTCATATAACATCATGCTTACCCCATCTTTCCGAGTTTCTGAAGGGACTAAAATTATCTAGCCATGTAGAGTCAGAAGAAGTCATTGATGTCCATTCTGGGAGGCTTTCATCTCTGCAGCTCGAATTTGAGTCAGAGTTCATGAACCCTTTTTTTGGATGACTTTAAAATTAGTTCAAAATTAGAAAATTTTTGAAGTTTTCACAAGGGATGAGGAAAAGATTCACATTTGTCTCCAATATACGTAATATGCAAATTCCATCTTTCAAAGGACATCGCCATTCTTTGTTAGGTTCAAAGAAGTGAGATTGGTAGTATTTTTTCACGTTATCAGTCTTACAGGTCCCACAATTGGCTGACGGTTCAGATTAAGTATGCCGTTGATGTGTCAGATTTGACTTTTTGACCCTTCTATAGTTATTTCAATGTTTTGAAAAGTAATTGAGAACGAAAATTGAATTCATTTTAGCTTTCAAAGCAGGTATACAACAAAAATTGAAGAGAAGAGACGCAGGTATACTTGTTAGTGGCAGTTGGTGTTGGTACTCTATACATACAATATTAAAAATGAAAAGAAATTAGAATCCAAGAAATCTGTGCGCTGTTGATTTTTTGAAAAGTCGACTTTCACGCCGCTAATTAGTCGCTCTCAAAGGCGAAACAATACATTCGCCTTGTAATTATCTATCGAAAAATATCGCCCGCAAAAAGAGCGCAAAAGCCTAGAAAATGCTTGCCTCGGCGAGAAGTACGTGGATGCGCTGCATGTATAACAGAACTATAAGCATAAGGTACCTCTACCTATACGAGCTAGCGTACAAGGAAGCGGTGAGGAGGAGGTAAAAAGGGGCAGCTGTATCTCGATGAACTCGTGACTTCTCGATATAGTATACGCGAGGCAAGGTAGTACAAAGATCCGTTAAAAAGAGAGACGGATTTACTATTACTACAGTACGTCGTCGTATTTGTTTGTAAGTCGCGCGGGGTCTTGCGACGACTTCCAATCGAGTATTTAACATCTCGTCTCATTTCAGCTGTTCAAATTTAGGGCCAGGGTTTCCAAGTGGGACTTGATCGTTCTGTCAAGTCGCGTGCTTACCACGCGTCCTCATGTACCGATCTTTTTTTCCCATTTTTTTTTCTCGCCTTTCGTCTCTTCTTTTTCTTATTTTCAAATACCAAAATTCGTCTATGTTTCTTTGTGCGAGGTAGCCTATTTTGGCTTTATTAGGCCGATTCGATCAGTCTATGTTTTCAAGGGTGTCGCCGAAAGTTTGCTGGTTATGTTTTTTTAGACCCAGTAAAACGTTTGTTTACAAAATATCCCCGATTATATTTTTGAAGACGAGTCATTCAGACTTACCACCAATTTACTTGCGACTCAACTCTGAAAGATATTGTTTTGCTCAGGAGATATACCAAACTGAAACTGAAATTATTTCAAGATATTATAAATTAGGGCAAATATAAAATTAATTATTGTTTGATTCGTCCCAGAAATAGATACCAAAATTCAGGGGTGTCGAGAAGGAATATTCTTGAGGACCAAGTCCTAAAAAAGATTTTGGAGAAGGGGGACACTCACTTTCAAAAATCACAATCCGGCTCTGAAGTTACCCACATTCCTCTCCCAAAAATTACAATTCGTTGATCTGGATCGATGGACCAAGAAGGTATAACGAAAGCAGCTGATTTGCATAAACAAATGCTCTCATTCAATTTCATTGCAAATAAGACGATTTGTGAAGAAATTTTTGCTGCTCCATCTCCTGCATCAAATATCAAGGTGTTCAAATTGAGCTCGGTGCTACTACGTGAATTATAAATGCGATTGAACCTTTGAGTTGTGCAGCAAAGATATATTTCGCACAGTTTTCGAGTCTATTGAAGAAAGGTGCGCTCTACTTTCGATATACCAACGATGGAAGCCAAAAGGCAAATGTATTAGAAGAAGATTCCAAGATGAAATCGGTGTAGCTGGCTGACACACACTTCAAACATTTTCTAAATTTGAAAGTCAAAGTTTGGCTCGTTGTAATTGATCAACTTTTGGGAGCGTTGAGGGAACGTTTCGCCGAGAAAGCGTTGGAATTTTTTAACAAAGCTAATCTTTTAATGCAACACAAATTGGTAGAAATGAAAAAAAGTTGACCCTAATGGCATCGATAACTTGCATTGTTTCTGCAATTTGTTGGGTCCCATTCAAGTCACAAAAGAAGCACATGAGTTCAAAGAAGACCTACTCCATTTCAGAGAAAAATGTGGACAAGTTCTTGTAAAGGAAAAGAAAATGAAACCGAGTGACTGCGCTGCTTCAACTCATTTGAAGATATGCAACCAAATGCCAAACTGTTCGAAGAAGACTGAAGAGAACGAGGATGAGGACTAGGATGAAGATTCATGCGATTTCAAACCATTACGAATCGCCAGAGGATTTTGTAAACATTTTCCATGTAATCATCTTCAAGAGCTTCAATTATCGAGGATGGGGTAAGTCCTCGAAAGCTTTGGGGAATCTTCGCACCGCTGAAGAAACTCTAGGTAACTTTTCAGTAATTTGACATCCGTCTCATTGATTTGTGTTTTCTTTAAAGTACAGTTCAATCTAGGTGCCGTTTTACCTGCAGCAGGTGCATCTAACATTCAACCATCGCGTCAGGAGTTAGCATTTCTCACTTCTAACGGATCTTATTAGAGCATAAAACGTATCTTACGTAATCTTACTACAGAAGGGCTCTTCAGTCGACTTGATCCGGTTCATTAAAATGTAGGTGAACAGTCGACGTCATCGTCTACGTCATTGTTCACCTTATATCTACGTCACGGAAGAGGTTAGCTACCTTGAAAGACGAAGACTTTATTCTTGAAGTAAATAGATTGGGAGGTGGACTGGACACGGGCGACGTAGGTCTACGTATAGGTATTACATAATAAGACTGCAGACAAAAGAAGTCATGCACAACGTCGAGAGGGTGTGTTTAAATTATGTTTACGTTTGTATGAATTTCGGATGGTTGCGGGCCGCTTGCTGTATTAAATACAATGTACCCGTGCGTGCACCTTTTGATTATTCATGGCATCGCACCGTTTGTCTTTGCATTTGAAACATCTGGTTCTTAGGGGGTCGTACTCGTATACACACGTATACTCTTGTAATAGAAGAACGACTTCGGTAAATACCTCCCGACATCGACAATAAACCCTCGGAACTTGCGGATATATTCAGGAGAACGGGATAGCGAGTGAAGATAGCAGAAGGCGGCAGGGAAACGGGTCCGGGTACCTACCTATATACTCGTACGGAGTATGCAGTACCTATATTTTAATTCATGCCGCATGATTTTACGTTACTTTTCATACGCGAGTATTACACACCGATGAAATCGAAGGGAGAGGGATACGCGATTAATAGACGACGAGATCCCCGCGCACTCGTCTTTCTCCTACCGAACTTGTTTTTTTTTTCTTTTTAACGTTTCGTCCCGGTGCTGTAAGTGCACGACTCCCTTACAAAATTTCTGCTATAGCGTCGTAAAAACACCTTTCAATTTTTCGATACATACGCACGTGGTCTTCTGCTGCTTGCTCCAGCTTCTTTTGTCATGCACGGTGCAGGGTGCGCGCTTATGAATTCGAGGGAGAATAATGCTTTTTGCGCTTCGCCACCGCGTATTATACTACATATGTACCTATCGTGGAGACTAGGTTTTGTTGTAGGCCCTGAACTTCTTTTGACCTGCTGATCGACTAATTATACCAGCCTTTGAAATTCAATTGCTAAGCGCGTGCCCAGGTTTTCCTTTTTTCTTTCAATTCGTTTTGGCGGCAAGTATCGAAATGCCCTCTATATAGAACAACTACGACATAATGGTCCCAGACTGGTATGAACCTACTTACGAGTACCTACTACCTACCCATCTACTCGTACTTCACCTTTTTCGTTATAATTTTTTTTTCAATCGCTTTTTAATTATTCAGCTGCACAAATTTTTCTTGTAGGTATCACTTTCACTTCCACCATCCTACTTCTTCAACGGTACCTTCGATGGCAATTTTAATTCGTCTTGGAGTTTTTCTTTTTTTCGTATTTTTGTAAAAAATTTTACCAACTTGAGCGTCTTGAGCCCAAAACTGTAGCGTTTGATTATCTGGTAAATAGCTTTCGACCTTATGAACTGAATACATACGTATGTACTATGTAGATGTACATCTTTTTAATCGAGACAAGTTTCCTTCCCTGCTCGCCTAAGAATGAATACAAATTACGAACCTGCGAATGAATTGCTTTCATAAAAGTAACCCAACGTACGAGTATACTGCGAGTAAAAAGGAAGCGCAACGTCCTTACAAGGCTCACCGCGTAGATGTTGTATACCATAGGGATGTTAGGTCAGACACCTTAAGAAACAGATGTTCATTTCTTTGCTATTTATGCCAGACCTTTTGTGACGTAGACATAAGATGAATCAACCTACCTCAAGTGTATCGTGACGTCATGTTCTTTTACGTCATTTCTTACGTGCGAAGGAGCAGGGCGGAGACCATTTGTTTAATTTTATTTCGAGTATTATTATCGATGCGAAGACGCAGGCAGAGGGCGAGCGCACTATTATAGCTACAGCTAGTTCTAATTGCATGTTTCAGTACTTCTTCTTACATACATATGTATTTTTATTTTTATTTTTACGATCGCTCTTTTAGGTTAGGTAGTAATATTGTGAAAACGAGAACCAACTGCTACTTACAATTAGTACGTTATGTTTGATGGTTCATAATGATGTTTCGTTTTTATGTGCAGACTCTTAATTTATAGTGAGTGAATCAGTTTGGAAAAGCGGGGAGGGGATTTCGTTGTACTTTGAATTTTTTTTTCAATTTCAAAAATTGATCAACATTTAAAAATGACCGAATTTCAAATTTGTACGAAATTTTAATAATCAGGGATTATCTAAAGATTTTTTCGAGCTTTTTATTAACGCTTGTAAAAATTTTTCAACCTCCCAACCTCCTCAAAAAACACCCACTGTCCAAATTTTGCCCTTAATTATATATATTTTTTAAACACAAAATAAGTAAGAATTCCATAAAAAGTTGACCGCTCTTGTCTTTTTTTTTTCAGTGATTTTCCTGTTGGATTTTTACATGTTATTTCGGTGGCGTAGCCTGACAGCAATTCAAGGGGGGAGGGTAAGGCTCTTCGCAAAAAAAACAGATATTTCATGTAATTTTTTTTTTTTAAATCTTTATTTTATGAACATTTTTGTGAAAAAAAGGCATTAAAAAGCTGAAATTCCATTGTTCTTCCAAATTTTCCGTCATTCAAGGGCAGACCCCCCAAGCCCCCGTTTACGCCCCTGATTATTTGTCATTTTTGTTACAGTTCAGTGGCGAATCTGAGAGGAAAAATATAGGGAAGTCAGAAAGTTGATGCATTACTGTGTTACTTTTTTAAAGAGAAAGCGAACTGTCTTATGGAATAAATTGAAAATTGAATTTTTCGAAAAAGTACCATTTCAAAAAAAATTGGAAGTAATATTTTTTCACATTTTCAATAAATTATTATTGAATTGCGTAAATTGCAAAATTTTCAAAAATTATCAAATTTCTTAAAATCGTTGAATTTTTTAAAATTCTCTACTTCGCAAAAATTATTGATTTTACAATAATTGTTAAATTTTTAAAACTTGCAAAATTTTAAAAAAATTTTCAATAATTGACAAATTTTCCAAAATTGACAATTTTTCAAAATTGACAATTTTCCAAAATTAACAATTTTCCAAAATTAACAATTTTCCAAAATTAACAAGTTTTTAAATATTAACAAGTTTCCTCAAATCGAAAAATTTTTTAAAACTGACAAATTTTCAAAAATTGACAAAAATACTTCCAAATTGACAAATTTTCCAAAATCGACAAATTTTTAAAACTGACAAATTTTTAAAAATTGAAAATTTTCCAAAATTAATAAATTTTTCAAAATTGACAAATTTCCCCAAGTCGACAAATTTTTCAAAACTGACAAATTTTTAAAAATGATAAATTTTCAAAAATTAACAAATATTTTTAAATTGACAAATTTTCAAATTTTTAAATAGGTATTGACAAATTTTTATTTTTCCAAGTTGACAATTTTTTTTAAATTGACAAATGGACAAATTTTTAATGATCTAATAACTTTACGAAATTATAAAAACTGTATTTTTTTTTTAGAAATATTAAAAGAATTACCCCTCTCCCACCACTGTCCACTTTCTATAAAATATATCAAAATAAACATAAAACTAGAGCTCTAATAAAACCACCTGAAAAAGAACAAATTGAAAAACAAAAACTTTTTTCATCTTAATTTTTTTTCAATCTTTTAATTAATTTTTTTTCTTAAATTCTAATTTTCTAATTGTTTAAACGTTCAAATTTTTCAAGTTTTTCTAAAAAATTTTATTCATGTAAGGTACCTTCGGGTAATTATGCCATGCTAAGGGAAAATTGCTCTCCCTCACTCCCTAATGGACTTATGAAAAAACTAAGAGGCTCGTGGGAAAGTTCCATCCTTCTACTACAACCCACCGCAGTCAGAATGAGAAAAAAAGCTCGTACAGGTGGAGCGGAGGGGATCTCCCAAATTGTACTTTTTGGGAGATTCCCTACCCTCCCTCCTGTATGACCTTTTTTTTGGGGGTCGTTGTAGTAGAAGGATGGACCTTTCCAACGAGCCTTTCAGTTTTTCCGTGAGTCCATTAGGGAGGGTGGTAGAGCAATTTTCCCTTAGCATGGCGTAATTACTCGAAGGTACCTACCTTACCTTATTATAATTAACTAAAATTAATCACATGCGAAACTTCAACCCCTAGAGCATGGAAGTAGAATTTTTGAACCACTTTTACAAGGTTTCAAATTTTTATTTTTTATTACACTTCTTAAAAATATCATTCCTTGGAAAATTTGGTGGGAAGTCGGACTTCAGTGACTTCCCTATCAAATATGCCACTGCTACACCTAGCTACGTTTCATTTCTGATTTAATGTTTTTCTTGACGATGAAAAAAAAAGACGTATCTCGACATGCCACATACCTACTCTCATTTTAAAAACAAATTAATACGCGTCGGGGTTTTTCCGTTATTTCATCGCTAAATTTAACATTAGCCCGGGTAAATGAAGAGCTAGCGGTCGAATAATAAATTACGTTAAAAATATATAACACGTTCGTATACGAGTATGTCTATGTGTGTATGCGTAACACCTTCATGATAAGCCGAGCCCGAGCCGTAAGCATTCGGAGACCATAGCGAGAAGATGTCATTTTTTGTATAGGAGCAGGAGCTGGAGCTGGAGCTGGGGAAGGTACAGGTAGAGTGGTTGGCGATGGCGATGGCGCGGTGTCGGGTCGTTTAGTAAATCGTTTTCAGTTGTATTAGTACATTACGTATAAAACTGCTGATACGTTGACGCAAGTGGAATATCATAGAAAATTAACGAGAGTATACAAAATCATTCGTCATTTTCATTTTGATCAATTCTGGCAATTCTGGTAAACACTTCGGCGAATTTTTTTTCCGAGCTTATTGTTTTACGAGAGAGATATTTCCCATTTGCTGAAAAAGTTCTCATCATCGTTCGAATAATTTGTTAGAATTAGCCAATTAATAGCGTTTCTTACGATCTTTATAATTTACGTATTCCCGGTAACGACGAGTAGATAGTACGTAGATAGCTGGATAGCTAGATACGTAGTTACGAATAGGTTGTTAATTTGTACCCGGTCCCCAAATTTAATTCAACTTCGTAATTGGTTGAAAATGTACGTTAGGTATTTGTATTGTAGTCGACAGTCGTACCTAGGATATACGTATGTATGTATGTATAGACATAGACATAGACTGCGTACTTAAACTTACCTCCTCGTACATTTTTTATCGTTTGTTTTCGTTATGGCGTATCGAGTGACACGATGAAATATTTCAACAGTCGAAGAAACGCTTTTAATTTTCCAACTTCATCGACACTGGCAATGGCAAAATGACTTTTTGAAAAATAGCTAAATTCAAAACGATAATTTACAACAGGACAGGTGGGTATTTTGTATCCTCGCTATTTTTATGGCTTTTGATTTTTCAAATGCCTATAATCAGGAGCCTCGAGCCTTAGGTAGCGGGGCCGTAGAAACGATGTGAATGGGCAAATTTACAAAAATTAAAGTTCAACAAAAATTTCATACCATTAAGAAAATGTAAATTCTCTTCGTTTTCGGTATTGAAGTCGAATAGATAATCTCATCCACAACAGCCGATCTCCAAAAAGAGCAAGAAATTTCTTTATTCCTAAACATTTAGATATATTGTTCATTTCCAGAAAAATTAAAAGGTTTTTTGTCCTTTTTTTTTTTTTTTTTTTTTTTTTTTTTTTTTTTTT